>SNQJ01S0037550.1:34603-46316 GCA_010110895.2 Picea sitchensis | reverse complement strand
TTATGGAAGGTGGAGGATCTCATGGATGGTTGAAATATTTCCTCCTCAAAATCCTTGAGAGATATTTCCTCCCCAAAATCCTTAAGAGATATTTTCTCCCTAAATATCTTAGAGATCCCTTTCTTAGTGGATCCGATGAGAAATCCTCTCCATGGTGGTTAAGCCTCCAAATCTTATATAATGAGGGATTTCCATGGAGGAGGAGAGATGGAAAGTATTGTGAAGCATCTAACTTATGATATCATGAGGAAGATATCATTTGGAACATCAACATTCTGTGTGTGGACTGTTTAAGCAACGATTTGGACACGAATAACTTGATGAAGCTGCTACACTCACATCTATGGTTGTAAGTTTTCTTCATTGTTGTTCTCATTAATACAATCAATGCTTGGCCTCTTTCTTTCAAACTTGTACTTGTTCTATATAAGTTTTTCTACAATAGATGGATCTATGTTTTAGCTAATCTCAGTAGAGTAGGAAGTTTTTTGTACTTTTGTTTATCTTACAGGACCTACCAAGGAGCTCAAGATCGAGGCTCATCCTAGACCTTGCAGGGACAAACGACGTTCATAAGGTACACACCTTCCTATTTCTCTTTTGTTCATCATATTGATTAGATCTAAAAGTAATTCAGTGTCCATGTTAAGCACCTTCTATCTTAGATTTAAGGGTGTATCTCTCAAGAGGAAACCTACCTGTCCGCAGGGAGATTTTCCTACAACAGAAATTGGCGACTCCACTGGGGAGGAAATCTTATTTGTGTTTCATTTCCTAGATCTTGTATTGGACCTTTTACCACCCATTTAATCTTCTCCATCGAATTTTGTATTCTTATAATGGTTTGGTTGCCTCTTTGTGTCATCATGATCACCCTGATTCGCTGAGTTTTCTTAAATTTCTGAGTTTCTGAGATTTTTCCTGAGTTTTTTAAAGCCTGGCGCTCCCCTTCCCATGTTGGCACTCCCTGTTGACTTTGAACAGAGTGTTATAACACTTTGGTGCCCCTTACACCATAGCACCACTTTTTCCTCTGCAAAAAAACCTTCTAGGATTGTCTTTTCTAAAGTCCAGTCTCTGTTTTTTCCCTTGCTCAACTTCTTTGTGCTTCAATACTTCTTCCTATTGACCTTTGACACTCTAATTTCTGAGAAATAAGCACTTTGTTTTTCAGATTTTGTGACCTTCTTCCTTATTTTGAGTTTTTGCTTCTCTTGAGAACTTGGAATCAATCAACTACTTTCTTCTCTCTTATCTGACTGAGTGAAAACTATGGTGAAGAACATCAGAAATCTATGAATCATCTCATTTGGTTCTTTAAGGAAATTTTTCTTAGCATCTTTATTTTGTGTGAAATTCTTGATTTTGTTTGTTATCTTTTGTTTTCTTTTTGCTTCTTGTTTCAATCATAGCAAGAGGGTGTGTTGTTTGTGCGAAATCTTCTTATGCTTGTCTGAATATCCTTGATCTGAAAGGGTAGTTGGCAAGAGAATTTTTGCATTAAATTAATGATCATTCGCATACAAGAAAAAAAGATACATCTTAGTGATTGGTTTGCATATTAGAAGGCATTTCTGAAATGTTTTAGCATTACATTGGATTTGATTGAGAACAAATTGATTGAGGACATTCCTTATTAGTGTTTGATAGTGAAAACAACTCTTTCTCTCTCCCTTAAATAGGCATTGATTGAAAAGAAACAATTGCTTATCATCTTTTATGCATGTCTTGGGAATTGATTCATCATTCCATCAGTTTCACTTTCATACACCCTTTGAGTAAAGAACAACTGTAAAACAAACACTAATTAAAAATTATCTAGAACATTTTTTATTTTTAGAATCTTCCACCAACATTAGACTAGGGTTAGTGCTTTGGATCAGGCAGTGAGTACAACTCTTCAAAGTATTCAAAAAAAACAATAGCATCCTGAGCTAGGGAGAGTCAAATCCAATTGTCGTATAGGTTTTATGGGATCCCCCTCTCACACAGGGGTTACGCACGAGGTCGCATTTGGGTGAATTATGGAGATTATCCCTTCGTGGTTCAACTGTTTGTGGTGGTCGGATCATATATTGGGGGTCACTTGAAGGTATACCCACGATTATGTGTGGGAGCCTATTAGGTTGATTTTGGACTTGTTGTCTTGCCCATACATTTGTATCGGACTGTCGACTGTACCCGCCCAAGGACTGATTGCAAATTGGTGTCTTTAGTTGCCATAATCTTTGGGTACTTACACAAGGTGACGGTGAAGAGAAGTCTCACTGTACCTGGAACAGACATTGGTCAAACTCACTCGGGCTCCTTGGAGGGTAAATCCACAATTACTGCGTGGAAGCTTGCACCAAGGTGAAATTCCGTTAAGCAGGTCGCCATTGTAACTATTCCACCATATCCTAGCCCCTTCTCAACTTGATCATACGATGTTGGATTTCATCACCAACTAGTACAATCATCGAGAGAAGTTTTGTTTGCTTGGTTGATTCCTAGATTTATTAGCGTATGCTTCTTCTTTTTGTTAGTTGGCCCTAGATTTTTAGTGTGCTCTGTTATTCTCCAAAATTGAGCCTATAGATGATAAATTTCTTCGTCGATCACGTAGGATGCAAGGGTTTCCTCCAGAAGGCTATCAACCCTTACCTCCTAACCCTCCAGAAGACAACTACCATAGAGAGGTATAAAATCAATCCAACGTTGGAAGTGTTATTGCTCCTCCGTTGGATAACTCGGAAGGTGCTTTGGTTACTATTGAAAATCCCACTCCTCACACTACATCTGTGTCGGTAACCCCTCTTGAACCACTTTTTCTTCGTTTAGAATCCCTTGGGAACATCATAGACTAAGAGGTCCCACGATTACCGGAGAGAACTTTTACCAAAACATATATGGGATCCATAGAACCAATTTTTGGTGATGAGTATAGGACTCTTGTTCATCCTAGCACCGTAGTAGATACCAATCCCACACCTACTCGTTCTATATGGAGGACTTCATCGGGACGCAATCTCTATGAACATTTTGAATCCTTTCGACAACCCTTTTATCCTCATGACCCTCCTGGTGAAACAGGACCGTCCGGTCAAACCATTAGTCACCTAGTCGATAAGGTCATTAACCTTACTGTTACATCAACACAAGTCTATCCCACTGTTGGAATCATCCCCTCTGCTCATATCCAAAGAAATTCAATCCCTACCCCCATTTCTATGAGATTTTACTCTACAGCTCCACATGTTCCACATGATCCTATTGGGACATCTTTTCAGCGGAGAATGTAGACCCCTGCTGGACAAACACAACCGGCTGGAGGGAAACCACCATCTAATGAACCTTTCCCTCCTAGAGGACTACCATTCTATGGCAGGCCTACCCCTCCTGGGGGACAACCCCCTTTTCATGCTCCTCCTGGAAGGAAACCTCAATTTTCCAGTCATTCCCCGGTCGTTAATCAACCGCTGGCAAGGGGGCAACCTTCGTTTGCTAGAAACCCTTCACAATCCTCAGGAGTATCTTCAGGAGGCACTTTTATTCAACCCCACATTGGGGGGCACTCGTATCATAACCCACCAGGAGGAGTATCAAATCTTGTTCCTTCCAGAACATCTTATGGACAACCTTATCCGGCCAGCATCCCAAACACCACCTGGAGTTCTCTGGGACAACAGTCTTATCCTCCTCATGGGGACAATGTGTATCCACCTCTAAGATCTACTCCTTACCATCCTCAAGGGAAAAATGTTTATCCTCCTCATGGGAAAGAAAATCACCTGGCCTATAATGCTCAGAACCCATCGGGTTATGCAAATGTTTCTCATCCATCATCGAATCCTGCTTATCCTGGCCAGCAACAACCATATGTAGGAGGACCTACTGGTTACAACTATCCACCTAACCCATTTTATGGTCCTACTAGTATTCCTATGCTACACTAGTATCATCTAAAAATTAACCGACAACTACCTTTCCTTGTGACTCTGGATCTCCCAGACTTGTCTCGGTTAACTAATGATCGTATTTTTCATTCACCAGTTTGGCCAATCATTCCAGCTAAACTTCCTTCTGATATTTTGAAATTTGATGAAAAATTTGGCGAAGATCCAAACAACCATGTGATGACTTTTCATTTATGGTGTTCATCAAACTCCCTCATGGATGATTCTGTACATTTGCGTCTTTTCCAGCAAACACTTATAGGCTCGGCAGCAAAGTGGTATATTGAACTACCACGTGTTTCTTTTCATAATTTCAATTCCCTTTCCATGTATTTCCTCACGCACTTTCAACTACCTATTCACTACGAGATAGGTACTGAACTCTTGACCTCCATTTGTCAAACTGACTCCGTTCATATCTCTGACGATATTCATGAGTGGAGATGATGACGAAGGATGCTCAAGGTAATCATTCCTGACATATTATTGGAGGAATGGTTTACTAAATCACTTTTACCCCCGATCGCTCGCGATGTCGCTATGGGTGGCATGGTCATTGAGGAAGAGGCCATTTCATGGGCTTAATACTTAGATTTGGTTTATTCACAATCTAGTACCTTGTATGATTTGCTTTCGAATGATGCTCAAGCTAATACCGATCCATCTAAGTTGTCATCCTCATTTCATGTGGATGGTGTTATCGGTGCCGTCAAAACTCAATCTACTTCCCAATCGACCACACTCTCCTCTATATCCCCCCAAACTCAGATCTCTGAGGTGAATGCAGTTCAATTTTCCCCTTCACAATAATCCGTAGGTAAGAAGAATACAAAGAATAAATCAAAAAATAACAATGAACAACCAAAAAATCAAGTTCAAACACATGCTACTGAAAAGAAAACAAAACGGAAACTGAAATTCCTATGTATCATTTGTGGTGACGATCACTACACTCGAGACTGTCCACTTCGCAATGAAGTGGCCAAAATTTTCCAAGGAAAGTCACAACCCACTGTGCTTACTCATCCTTTTCCACAGCAGCAATCCATGGTTGCTTAAACCCCCTCTCCTAGGGATAGTTCTAGCCATCCTAATGACGAGGCCTCGTCGAGTGCACATATCTATATGTTTAATGGGATTAATTTGAACACTCGCTCTAAGTCATACGACACACCAAGTAACCCTGACAAAGGAAAATACACTAACTGTACTGGTACTTTATCAGATCCATCACCATCGTCCATTAGTCTTCCATCGGTTAATCCTCCATATGGACCACTTCAGATTGAGAAACCTACGTTTGACTCTATCTTATGCCCTCCTAAGAGAAATATACGTAAAGCTACCTTTAATCCTAGTTCACGTGCCACCTAGAACTACAACATTGTTGAAGATTTGGCTCAAGCACCATGTGCTATGTTTGCATTAGAAGTTCTATAGCACTGCCCCAGTCAATGTAGAATGCTCTTGGCCGCTATTGGTACTATTGATACTAATTCATCCAACCATATAATGTTTAACCTGGACAATTATGCATCTCGAATCTCCCACCAACTTGCTTTCCAAGTTGATGTTGTTGTTCACAATCAACAAATACACCGAACTATTCTGGATGAGGGAGCCTCGACTTCTGTCATGTATTTGGCATGTTGGAAAGGTTTAAAATCACCCACACTCAAAAAATCCCCAATGATGTTACGCGCCTTTGATGGGTGATGTTTTCTTCCCCATGGGATTTTACAGTCCCTGCCCATCCAATTGGGTGGAAAAATTGTTATTGTTGATGTCAAGGCGGTCGATGCTCCCCTCAATTACAACTTGTTACTTGGAAGAAGTTGGTTTTATGCTATGACTGTCATTACCTCGTCAGTCTTTCGATGTGTACAATTTCCTCATCAGGGAAAAATTGTCATTGTTGATCAATTGGATTTCTGCATGACTGATGCTCGCGCTCCTGCTACCAACAATATTCCTTTCTTGGGAGACCACAAGATCACATATGAAAGTGTTGGTGTTGGCTTACTTAAATATTCTAGCCTCATGGGTACCTTCCCTACACCACTTCCACTAACTACACATCATATTGCCACTGTCGATATGATTTCGACCGTGGCTTATCAATCTTTGGAATCATCTGACTCTTGGATTGTACCTAGTCCGTTGGAATTCGATGCACTAGGTGACACTGTGCCACTTAGTCCAGCTGAAACATCATATGTTTCTATCCAATCCGCTTCTCCCTCGTCGGATGACCAAAATCTATTGGCACTTGACGTTTCCTTGATGCAATCACAGTCGAGTTCCTTGACGTCTGCGATCGATTACATTTCCCCAATTTTTCCCTCGAATGAATCTATCATGGAAATGTTGACCATTGACGAGATAGGTCAGGATGATAACCATCATCAATCCTTTCTTCTTCCCCCTCATGAAGAAATTCAGGAATATATACAGTATATCTCCCCTCCCGATGTCAATTTTCTATCTTCTCCCATGCCTTCGAATTCCGATGATTTGGATCCGGTAGTTGGCATGGTGATTTCTTCGATAGGGCTATTGGAGCCTGATCTCCTTACCTCCATCGTGGCCCTCGACATGTGTTCCTTCCCAAGTGATTATCTTCCATTCAGAGAAGATCTCTTGGAAGCCATGACCGAGTTTTGTCCCTTGACATTGTGTCCTTCCAGAGAATTATCCTCTTGGAAGCCATGATCAAGAAGAGGCCACGAGCATAGTTTTTCCTCTCAATAGCAAGCTCGTTAAAAAATGAAATAGAGGTATTGAGCATAGTTTAATTCTCTATAGAAAGCTCATTAAAAATTGAAATAGAGGCCTTGAGCATAGTTTCTCTTCTCTGTAGCAAGCTCATTAAAAAATGAAACAGAGGTCTTGAGCATAGTTTTCCTCTCTGTAGCAAGCTCGTTAAAAAATGAAATAGGAATCTGGGGATCGAACCTGGAACCCTGAGCATAGTTCTTTTCATGTGTCAATCTCGTTAAAAAATGAAACAGTCACCTCTCCTGTCAAGTCAAGTCTTTCGCCAGATCTCATAGATGTCAAGTCGAGTCTTTTGTTAGGTCTCGTAATTGAACCTTCATTTCATCCACCTGTATCCTTTTTCTCCATCTAGCACAGAAATTGGTGAAAAACTTAAATTCCATGAATGAATTGAATCTTGGGGGGCATGTATCCATCCTTTGATGATCATTCTGGAGCTAAGACACTATCTTTCAAGCTGGGGGCAAAGTACCGACCATCCATGGGTATCCCAACCTTTGGAAATTACGTTGGGAATTTACAAGGATTGTTTAATTTTGTTTCAAGCTTGTGTAAACATGAAACCAATACTGAGATCAGTATTTTTTCTTTCTTGTGCTCGTAAAAACATGAGAATGTAACCAAGCAACCTTTTATCTCTTTTTCGGGCTCGCATGGATATACAAAAAAGGAACCCCCTGGAGTCTTCTTTAAACTCTTTTCAGACTCTCTAAACGTGAAAAGATTGTCGAGTGATCTTGCTTCCTTTCCCACTCGTTAAAAGGTTGTAAAGGACATCTTTCAAGTGATAATTTATCTATTTTTCATCCTCGTGAGACTAACATTACAAAAAAGGACCACATTGGAGTCGTCTTTAAGTCATTTTCAGACTCTCTAAGTATGAAAAACCACCGAGTTTACCTTCTCTGGACTCGTTAAACAATTATACACTGAAGGGCCCATATGGGACTGAACCCTTACTTCTTCCAGTTCGTTAAACAAAAGAAGAGGAACTTACCGAAGGTAAGTTATATCGAGCATGTGTTACCCTCCTCGAGCTCATTAAATTAAAAAGAGGTACTCGTCTATCTAGATGGGGGAAAAATTGAAAGAAGCAAGCCAAGCAGATTTCGAGAACATTACCAAGTAACTGTTATGGTCGCCCTTGAACATGACACTTTGTCTTTGCACTCATTTTAATCCGCAGAACCTCTGTACTGAGCCAATCCTTTGAGTTTCTTGTACTCCTTTGGGTCACCTGACGAAAGTCACAGTATCCACTACATCATCGTGTTTTAGTCCATGTCATGTTTCTGCTATTGTGCCTCAGTGTTCAAGGGAAGTATCTACCTCGAGGTTCAGCCATCACAAATATCTTGTTTCAATACCCGTGTCAGTCCATGTTCATTTGATCTACCAATTACATCTCTATTTCTTTTTCATGTTGTTGATGGGGGATACATCAAGACCCTCCTTCAACGAGTCTATTCCTGTTGACCTCAACACATTATCCAGGAACTAGACTTAGAAACCAGTTAGTACTTTGGGACCTGTATGCCTCAATGGTAGGCCTCCTCACATTTGATGGTGGGTTTACATCATTAACCTCTGATTGGATGATTCCACAGATGTTTTACTTTAGCTCATCCATTCACATTCGTTGGAATGTACTAGAGTACCTTGGGAATCATTGACATCAATGGTGAACTCCCTCGTGCTTGTTAACAGTTTACATCATTGACTGATAATCAAGTGGTTTCTTCCATGTTTGACATCAGGACATCTATTCACATGGTTAGATTCATACTACATTAGGATCGGTAAGAAGACCCTGGGTTGAGTGATCACTCTAATATGTACTTTTCCTAGGTTGCGACAGAGTTTCTCTTGAACATTGACACATATACTATCACATAGATCCACTTTGTATTGGTCGTGACTATGTCTTGTCATCTCATAGATCCACTGTGTATTCTTCGTAGCTACAATCAGTTCAAGTCATAAGAGTATACATCCACACTATATCCTCAGTGGTTATACCTTTTATCAATATAATTATGGATCCAAAGTGTATTTTATGGCGGCCATATCTTGCAAGTCTTTATCACCCATGCATAGGTATGCATGCCTTGGGTTTGAAACATGTCATAATATTTGTTGGATGTTTGTGTGCAGCTTCTATCAAGTTCTTTGCATCTATACCTTTGCTTAAACGATTCGTAAAGTGTTTCGGCCATTGTTCTCTCTTCTGACCTCACACTTTAGGGGGCATTCTGTTACACATGAAATTTTCACACCTAGGTACCTCGCCCTAAGTGTTGTAAACTGTCATATAAGTGTCTCATACACCTTGACACCATGTAATAACCTATGTCACAATCCCTAGTCAATGTGGAGGAGGGATATATTACATGAAGGAAAAAATACCAAGTACACATGAATTATTATTAATAATCATGGAAAAGGAATTGATTAAGTGTGAGAATCAAGTGCACATGAATTATTATTAATATTCATGAAAACGAAAGTAATTAAATATGAGAATCCACCTCACATTTGGTTTCCTATTTTTTAGGGAAGGTGGAGGATCTCATGGATGGTTGAAATATTTCCTCCTTAAAATCCTTGAGAGATATTTCCTCCCCAAAATCCTTAAGATATATTTTCTCCCTAAATATCTTAGAGATCCCTTTCTTAGTGGATCTGATGAGAGATCCTCTCCATGGTGGTTAAGCCTCCAAATCCTATATAATGAGGGATTTCCATGGAGGAGGAGAGATGGAAAGTATTGTGAAGCATCTAACTTATGATCTCATGAGGAAGATGTCAT
Organism: Picea sitchensis; assembly: GCA_010110895.2. Classification (NCBI taxonomy): domain Eukaryota; kingdom Viridiplantae; phylum Streptophyta; class Pinopsida; order Pinales; family Pinaceae; genus Picea; species Picea sitchensis. Next base: position 36,794 of record SNQJ01S0037550.1, on the reverse strand, counting down.
TTGGAACATCAACATTCTGTGTGTGGACTGTTTAAGCAAGGGTTTGGACAAGGAGATCTTGATGAAATTGTTGCACTCACATCTATGGTTGTAAGTTTTCTTCATTGTTGTTCTTAGTAATACAATCAATGCTTGGCGTATTTCTTTCAAACTTGTAATTGTTCTATATAAGTTTTTCTACAATAGATGGATCTATGTTTTAGCTAATATCAGTAGAGTATGATTTTTTTTGTACTTTTGTTTGTCTTGCAGGACCTACCAAGGAGCTCAAGATCGAGGCTCATCCTGGACCTTGTAGGGACAAACGATGTTCATAAGGTACACACCTTCCTCTTTATCTTTTGTTCATCATATTTATTAGATCTGAAAGGAAGTCAGTGTCCATGTTAAGCACCTTCTGTCTTAGAGTTAAGGTTCTAGCTCTCAAGAGGAAACCTACCTATCCACAGGGAGATTTTCCTACAACACTAGGTGAAGAAGGAGAAAGGGAAGGAGACCCGGCGGGTGAAGAAGGACAATGGTCAAGATGAGGTTGATGTGTGGGTGGTGTGGTTACATATGAAGCACTTGCTGCATTTACGATTACCGGAGTGGAAAAAAACCATACCGATAACCCAATTGTGATACCTGGAAGGCTCAAAGTAGTGATGTAAGGAGGACCAACGTTTCCATAAGAAGGAAAAAGGCTACAAACAAAGCATGCACTCAAGGAAGTGAGGTATAAAATAAAACAAGGGGGAAATTTTTCTAACAATAACTCAATCAAGGATTTGACAACCAACAAGAATTCAAGGAGTACAAGAAAATGTAGAGAAGAATCCAAGAAAAGACAAGGAGAAAGAGGAATCACTCAAACTGTCTCGACAAAACAAGCAGCTAGAAAGGGAAATTTCACATTTCTAAAAATGTTTCAAGATCTAATAAAGAAAATAGGGAGTGATAAGAACCAAATATAAACCTAAATAACTTCAAAAACCAACATACAAAGTCTGGGTAAATACTTCCACAAAATAGGCTGAGAAAATTTGAGCAGAAAAGGGAACAAATCCTCTAAAAAGGAGAACAATGCTCCCTATATCAAGGGTACAGAGAACTGCAACGCTCCCTAAAGCATTGTAGGGGAGCACTAGCACTATGATATGGCCTACAAGAGGGCATTGATCCACTTGGAAATTCAAAAAACAGTTAAAAAAATGAAGAAAAACTCACCGAGAATGCACAAAAATTGGTGAAATTGCTAGTGAAGCTGGGAGAAGGGTAATGGATCATAAACAAATAGTAAAACTAATATAAAAGGTGGGAAACGGGCAGGGAAAATCCAAGTAAATACAAATCTATGTCAATCCCCAATGGAGTCACCAATTTCTGTTGTAGGAAAACTCCCCCGCGGACAGGTGAATTCTCTCTTGGATCTTAGACCCCTATGACCAAGATAGAAAAGTGCTAACTTTGAACACTGACTTTCTTTTAAATGTAGCTAAACTAGTCAATAGAGAAGAGGAATAAAGTATGAGTACCTTTTTACGAAGTTTTTCCTCACTCAGTCCAAGTTGATCTTGATCTCCAGGTCCTTTAATGAGTCCTGCAATCCAATAAACAACGAAGACAAAGCATACTTCCTATTCTGCCATGACTAGTTTAAAACTAGATTCATCCAGAGGGAAAATTCCATGCAAATGTACACAAACTTGAAGGAAATAGGACTAGCACATATATATTAATGAGAACTCAAAAGATATATTTACAAACCATTGATGAAGTCGCAACAACCTCTCCAAGTCCTCCTCATCCAACCCTTGCACAAAGCTCCTAAGACCATAAGTTTGATACCTCCAATTTGCTTCCTTCCTTATGAGATCATAAGTTTAGTATCTCTAAAATATTTGATGCCCCCCTCCTCCATGGAAATCGCTCATTATATAGGATTTGGAGGCTTAACCACCATGGAGAGGATCTCTCATAAGATACACTAAAAAAGGGATCTCTAAGATATTTAGGGATAAAATATTTCTTAAGGATTTTAGGAAGGAAATATCTCTCAAGGATTTTAAGAAGGAAATATTTGTTAAGAACCTGAATACCTGAATACAAAAGAACCACAATAGATGTACAAGAACAATATGCAAAATCTCCTTTATTACCATCAAACCCTTGAGGTAGGGAAACACCATACAATGGATCCTATTATGGA
>SNQJ01S0037549.1:33494-87391 GCA_010110895.2 Picea sitchensis | reverse complement strand
CAAAGAAAAGTCATACATTTAATATTTAATAGAAAGTTTAGACTACAACTAAAAAAACTACAGCTAAAACAAAGACAAAGAAAGATTTGGTTTCCAAAAAGATCCCGCCTGCTGATTCAAGGAAGATGGTACAAGAGACCCCGTGATAAATTAAGAGATAGAGCCATAGTGGGGTTGTGCATGAATTAATATAGATAGAGACAGGGATTTGGTGCATGCAAGGTGCTTAATGTTAGCAGTTTCTTTGACAACTTCATTCCGTGTGAATGTTACCATGCATGGTGCTTAATGTTAGGAGTTTCCTCTCAGCATCTGCACTTTAAAAAAATTCAAAATAAATAAAAAATTAAAAAAATTGAACATAAATCACTGCTCGGAGGGACCGTGTTTCGACAGTCATTTGTAAGGATGACTAGACAACTTTCAAATCATATTGACCTGCCAAGAAACTTTCCCCACACCATACCGATCTGTCCCACCATTCAAAAATATCTTAAATAAGAAAGGGTGCAGGATTTCGCAGAGTCGCGGAGATGCTCCTACAGATAAGAAGCGTTGTGTGTGAATCCTTCGCTTCCAATCTGCTGTTACAACTGCGAAGCACCTTTTTATGAATATGAGTGGAACCATGTACAAAATTAGCTGTGCCAAATGGGGCGGTTGGAGAGCACCACTAGGAGTGCTTCTGTGTTTCGTGGCTGCAGTTACAGCTCAACCAGGTCATTCAACTTTCTATATTCAAGAAATCGGAGTAATTTTTAGAATCCTCATTGTTTATTTGTTTTTCTATTTGGTTCACAAGATATTGTTTTACTAATTATTGCAGGATTTCTGAGTATTGATTGCGGAGGTAAAACATATTACACTGACCTAAGCAATATAAGATGGGTCAGTGATGCTGATTACATAGACCACCTGGGTGAGACAACAGACATAGGGAATGCCACTGATGAGTATGCTCATTTGAGTAGTCTACGCTTCTTTCCAAAGCCTCTCAATAAGTCTTGTTATCACTTGCGTGTGGATCCTCATGTGCCTTATCTCTTAAGATTATGGTTTGCTATTGGAAATTACAGTGGATTTCAACAAATGCCAAGCTTCGTTGTCTCTTTTGAGACAATGGGTACGTTGTATATGAGAAACATAACAAGCACAGATAGAGATTCAACTTATTCTGAAAGAATATTGGCTAGTTCTGGCATAGTGTTATACATTTGCTTGATCAGAACCTTGGAGTCTGTTGATCCTTTTATCTCTGCTATCGAATTGAGGAAGCTCCAAGATGGCATGTATGGACACCCTAAGCCAGGAACAATATTGAAAAACATATGGAGAAATGATTTTGTTTGGGACAAAAGAACTCCATTAAAATCAACAATAACTTGTATGTTTATTGATAAATTTTATATATGAGCCTACATAAAATAAACCTTATCAACATCACAAAACCTAAAATCCAAATTACAACAATGAGAATTGTGATTTTATTCCTTCAATTTTCTACATCATCAAATATTTATATTATATATTTTATAAAATATTAGTTGTTAGTATTATTTAAAAAATAAATAATAACCATTTATAATATATATTAGCCATAAATTAATTGAATTTAATTTAGGTGGTTGGGAAGAATGTTTGTTATCACCTTTATTCTAGTTTAATTTTCATAAGTGATATGTTAAACTCATAACAGGTATATTATTATAATGGTTTTGAGCCTTATTGTTAATCCACCTTATATTCTAAAAATTCTAGAATTTATAGTGAATCCATCTTCTAAATAAAAATAAATAAAATGAGTTAACTAAATACACAACCAAAAATGAAACAATAATTTATACAACCTAACAAGAAATGATGATTTATAAATGTCAAGCTGTTCTAATCTCTATCATTGTGCTGGTTAAGAAAGAACATAGTTGAGTCCTACTTTACTTTAATTTAGAGCCTTTTATATTATGCTTTTTGTTTGTTTTTATTTTTAAATATAATTATATTCCATAAATATTAAAAAAAAGTATGTGCAATGATCCATTGATATCAAAATAACCAGGGCACTCGACCATAATCATCTCATAGGACCTTTGCTAGACTTCTCGAATTTAACGATGTTGGAGAGGCTGTAAGTTTCTTGTCAACATAAATTTTGACTTTGTGGCTCATTTAGAATTTTCTCAAAACATTGGTTATCAATCATTTTTTTTCTTTGTGATTTTCTCAAAACATTGGTTATCGATCATTTTTTTCTTTGTGATGCAAGCATTTACAAAATAACAATCTGAATAGTACAATTCCAGATTGGTTATCTGAACTTAAAAACCTTAAAGAGTTGTGAGTCTTCTTGTTTCTCTTTTTAATGCAAATTCTACATTTTATTGTTTTTTAATTTTTAAGCCTAGAGAGGTACACCTATTGGAAATGGGCACATTTAATAGGTTTTTAATCTTTAATCCATTTTCTTTGGACAACACTAAATATGGATAGAATATTCTTATTTGTTACAATAAATAAATGATTGTGATTTAAACCATTAACTTCCTTACTATTATAAAGACATCCATTTATGTGTTTACTTTTTTACATTTACTTAATCATATTTAAAAATTACTGTGTTAACTAACTGATTTGTGTGAGTGATTAACAAAGACTTAATCATATTTAAAAATTACTATGTTATCTATCTATCTAATTAACATGTAACATGTGTTATCTATCTATCTGATTAACATGTGGGTGATTAAACAAAGATTAAGATATTTGGTATACGATATGGAATGAACTCAAGCTCACCCGTTTAATATTACCAATTCACTGATCTCAAGCGAAGCGCAACGGTTTAATATTACCAATTCACGGGTTTCAGTAACGCCTCAAGCTTGTAGGGTTTTCACTGTTTAATATTACCAATTCATGGGTTTAGTAAAGCCACACATTTCAACTTCTAGGTTTTTTTACCGAGTGGGTGCCTGGCTCATCGTGTATGTGAAGCTGATCGCTTCTTTTACTATGAGTGGGTGAGTGTATGTGAAGCTGATCAGTCTGTTTCTTCTTTTATTCCTGGGAAACATGGATGTTTCTTCTTTTATTGGTGGGAAACATGGATGTGAACCTGATTGGTGGGAAACATCGATGTGAACCTGATAGGTGTGCGCGTTTCAATTAATTAATCTTGTAGTTTCAACCCTGGTAATTTTGGGTTTCAAGTAGGCATTTCAATTAACCAGTGTGATAATGATAATGATAATAGTGGATAGGAGAAGAGAGGAATTGTTATTGCAGGAGAGAAATTGTTGCTTTCAAAGACAAGTTCCATTCCAGTCACACGTTCAGTTATGAACATATTAATTATTTATATGTTGTTGATATGTTTTTTCGAATTGATGTGCTTAGCTAACCTCTCTCTTTTTGTTAGGCATCTGTCCTTTAATTCAGCCCGAGTCATTTAATTTCTCCTGTCTATAATTTAGCCTGGGATACAACGGTTCAAATTAGATTGAAATATCGATTTTTATCATCTGTATCTATTCATAAATTTGATTTTACACTGTAATCATAATTTGTGGAGGCAATTTTTAAGAGGAAATTGGTGTCCAATTCAAACATAAATGTGGTTTAGTTAAAATTAAATGTATTAGTTTCTCCTAAGGCCAGAAAATTTCAGGAAATACAATACATTCCAAGAAATGAAATACAATAAAGAAATTGACATATCACAATAATGTATTGTCTTAATCACGGTGTTGTCTCATTCTTTGTGTGATTTTAATTTTGTAGTGCCAGAAATTTCCATTTTTCCACACAGCCGATTTATATATTTATTCCTTGCACTTTTCCAGCCCCCTCAGTTTATTTGGCCTTTGAATTGGATTTCAAGGAATGGCCAGAACTCTATTTATCTCAGCTGCACCAGCCTATACCCCCACAATTTATTCATTACTTTTATCACGCCACATGTAGCTAGATTGCCTTGCCATCGTAAATACAATGATGAGGATGTTTTTTGTAATGGGAGGGCTGGTGTCTATAGGGAATTCAGAGGGTATTTTGTAATGGGAGGGCTGGTGTCTATAGGGAATTCAGAGGGTATTTGAATAGAGTGTGGATGAAGAGATCCATGGGAAACAAATACTATGAGAAGGCCATGGAAATCGAACTTTGCAATCATCGTCTTTTGAGAGAATATGTAGACTTTATTTCGGGCGAATTTGGGGATATGAAAAAGGCGGACGAGATTTACTAGCAGGTGTTGCAGGAATTCTCTGTAGATGTTGTAGGAATGTCATTATTTACTTACTCATTAAGTTTGTCTGTCCAATATCTTTCTCTCCTTCATATTTCTTCTTTGAAACCCAGACATTGGACATAATGTTCCCTCTAGCTCCATTGCTTATCCTTTACGCAATTAATGATGTTAAAACTAAGTTGACTTGGTCAATGTTTCATTTCATTTTTATTATCTAGAGGAGCGGTTAAGTGTTTTTCAAATTTTATCACATGAAGGATACAACACAAGTTGGGTGTTTTTCAAATTTTATCACAAGAAGCATATAACACAAGTTGGGTGGATTGATAATTTTTACCATCATATATATTTACGCTTTGAGACGTACCAATAAAAGTTTGTCACAAGAGGGTTACACGGTTAGGGTTAAGGTTAGTGTTATGCTAGGTTAGGGTTAGTACTATGCTAAATTTTGTCACAAGAGGGCTACACGGTTAGGGTTAGTGTTATGCTAGGTTAGGGTTTATATGAAGTATGAGTACGTTCTATTTAATTGAAAATATAAAGTGGATATAATCTAAATTTCTCTTCTTCATATTGTCATGTCTCTCGGTGTTAATTGATTTAATGAGTTAATTAAATACACAACAGAAGATGAAACAATGATTTATACAACCTAATATGAAACAATGATTTATAAATGTGACACACTTCTAATCTTTATCTTTATCTTTGTGCTTGGTTAACAAAGAACATAACTGAGTCCTACTTTACTTTAATTTATCGCTTTTTATATTATGTTTTTTGTTTGTTTTTATTTTTAAATATAATTATACTCTGTAAATATTTAAAAAAGTATGGGCAATGACCCATTGATATCGAAATAACCAGGGCACTCGACCATAATCATCTCACGGGACTTTTGCCAGATTTCTCGAATTTAGCTATGTTGGAGAGACTGTAAGTTTCTTGTCAACATAAATTTTGACATTGTTACTCATTTAGAATTTTCTCAGAACATTGGTTATCAACCATTTTTTTTTTCTTTGTGATGCAGACATTTACAAAACAACAACCTGAACGGTAAAATTCCAGATTGGCTATCTGAACTTAAAAACCTTAAAGAGTTGTGAGTCTTTTTTTTTCTTTTTTAATGCAAATTCTACATTTTTTTTTTTTTCAGAATGACTATCTAAACTTAAAAACCTTGAAGAGTTGTGAATCTTCTTTTTTTCTCTTTTTAATGCAAATTCTACATTTTATTGTTTTTTTATTATTATGTGATTGTCACAGGTTTATAGATAACAACAATTTCAGTGGTGAAATTCCGCCGCGACTTTTGCAGAAGCCTTCATTGAATTTCCAGTAATCACATATCTATTTTATTTATCTTATATTTTAATACAAAACAATATTTTGATGTCTTAAATTTCTTTTCATATTTTCTATACTAAAAATGCCAAAGACAATTATTATTAATGCAGTTGAAATTCTAATTAATCTTACTGATAATCTCTTTCTTTGGTGTGTACTAGATTCTCTGAAAACCCCTATCTATCTATTCCAATGGAACATAAGAAATTGAGAAAACCCCTTATCCTGGGAATGACACTCAGCGGAGTTCTAATCATCGGTCTATTATTGATGGCGGGTATTGTTTTTTATCGCAAGAACAAAGACTCTGTCACAACTGAAAGCAATGAGGTGGAAATTGCAGTGTACTCTAAATCCAACGAATGGACTGACGCGATGATTATGGCACCAAATTTAGCAAGGGCCTTCACTCGAGATCAGATAATGGCTGCCACACAACAATTTAGTGGGAGTATCGGAAAAGGGGGCTTTGGATCTGTGTTTTTTGGTAAATTGCCCGAAGGAAAGAATATAGCCGTAAAAGTTCTCTCCTTGTTTTCTACACAAGGAGTTCACCAGTTCATGAATGAAGTAATTCTGAGATCCTTAAACCCTATAACATTACATTCTGAAATATTCTTCCATTTGGATATAGCATCACAATAAGTTCTTTAACCATATTCACAGATAACCATATATGGTAAAATTCAAGACTCTCGGTTCATTTGATGAACAGATTGATGTTCTCTCGAGAGTCCAGCACGAGAATTTAGTGACTCTGCTGGGCTATTGCAATGAATCCAAAGAACTTATGATCATCTACGAGCACCTGTCTGGAGGGTCCTTAAAAGACCGCCTTTATGGTAAATATATATCTTTTTCATAGATATGTTTGTTTGAGTGGATGATAGAATAGTGGAGGTAACCAATTCTCATTAAGTTCTTATTTCCTTTTCCAGATCTTAATCCAGGATCAGAACTAAATTGGAAAACAAGGGTCAAAATAGCTTTAGATGCAGCACAGGGTAGTTTTTTCATTTCCTATTTTCTTTGATGTACATTTTTAGGATTTAAATTCTCGTAGATGTCTACTAAAACAATACTTTGGCCATATTTTTCATGCAATTTACTATGTAGATTTCTACTTTATCTTCTAAAGGAAATTAATGCATAACCATATCTCTGCCATTTCTATTCGAAGGATTGGAATACATGCACGTAGTTTGCACCCCGAAGATTGTTCACAGGGATGTGAAAACAGCGAACATTCTTCTAGACAGCAATTTAAAAGGAAAACTTGGTGACTTTGGTCTTTCAAAGATATGGATTGATGGGGAGGCTTCTCATGTTACTACTATGGTGAAAGGAACTGCAGGATACCTTGATCCAGAGTATATCATACACATAACTTGCACTCTCTTCACAATATTATTGATGCAATATTATTGTTGGTGAAGGAATTGTATTTGTTGTAGAATCACACTTTATTAGCAATGTTAGCTAAGATTTTCTTTCGATTGTGTTTAACAGGTATTTTAGCACTGAAAGGTTGACTGACAAGAGTGATGTGTATAGTTTTGGAGTTGTTTTGTTAGAGCTCATATGCGGTAGACATCCTATAGATGCAAAGCTATCTATAGACAAACTAAACATCATCCGATGGGTGAGGAATCTGACCATTAATCTTTAATACTATTAAAAACATTTTGTAGTGGGTACAAACTAACAATAATATTGATGTGGCTATTTATTTACAGGCAACACCCTTCGTGGAGATGGATGCAATTCCTGGAAAAATAGAAGAAATCATTGACAAAAGGTTGCGTGGAAATTACAACATAAAATCTATCACTTGCGTTGCCAAAGTAGCCATTAGATGTGTTAAGGCTGAACCGTTTTACAGACCGAGTGTCAGTGAGGTAGTTGCAGAGCTGAGGGAGGCTATCAAACTTGAGGAGACTTGCAGCAGTATTTCTAGTGTAATTCCTTAAGTTCACAACATTGTGGATCTGGATGGAAAGGAGAGTGGTCGTTGTTGCTTACAATAGGTTTGTGGAAGCTAAATGACTTACCAATGAAAGTATAAAAGCAATTTTTAAGTTTATGTAAGGATTAACAATCAGATTAACAAAGTGCACTCATAAGCATATAGATTCAAAGTGCAAATAGATTAACATAAAAATAATGATACAATAGATCGATGACAATGAATAATCAAACCAGGTGATCACAAATGAAGGGATTTTTTACTTTGTCCCCGTGTAAATTCTTATACCGCCCTAAGGAAAATAGACAATTTTGGATTTTTTACTTTGTCCCCGTGTAAATTCTTATACCGCCCTAAGGAAAACAGACAATTTTGGATTTTTTACTTTGTCCCCGTGTAAATCCTTATACCACGAAAGGAAAACAGACAATTTTTTCAATTACAATAACTAAGCAAGCAATCCAAAAACCTTTTAATGAAAACAAAAAGAGTCAAATTTAAAGTCTTCAAGTTAAAAGATAAAATCAACGGTAGTTAATCAACTTATAAAGCATATAAAAATACCCTACCAAAGGCCAAAGGGAGATTGAGACACAAATTTACAATTTGCAGTAACAACTAAGCAAGCAATCGAAAAACCCTTTAAGAAAATACAAAGCAATAAATTGAAAGTCTCGAAGTTCAAAGATAAATCAACACTAATTAATCAATTTACAAAGCATATAAAAATCGCCAAGCAAGATTTTAACTTAAAGACTACATGATGCAGGTCCAGCATCTGGCAGTAAACTCTAGAATTGATCGGAATGGTCAAAAACCTTTTGCTACGGAAGTTGGTTTCCTAAATTTGCATTTTTTATTTATTTTGTAATATTTGTAAAAGATATCTCGAAGATTAATTAGTTTCCTAGTTGTTAGTTTGCTGCTGAGATTCAGGACTTGATTCCTAGTTTAGGTGTGTCAAAGGGTGAGAGGAAGTTGAACATTAACAAGATGAGCTGCAAGGGAGCAAGCCCCTGCCTTCGAGGGGGTTTGTCAAGACTGCTTTAATAGTTCAATTACCAGTAGTCGCCAGTGTGCAGGCGTTAGCCTCAAGTATGTGGAGCAGCACGGTCTCCGTACAGGGAGTCTTAGATAAGGGATCTCAATTGAGTTGGTCGCTCTAACAACTTGGTCCTCGCCCGAAAGAAAGAAAGAGGGCACATGTTTCTTGGATTGAACCCAACTGGCAGAAAACCTATTTTGTACTCTAATGAGTCTACTGTCACTGCGTGTATTTTTTCCGGGTTGGTGATTAAACAATAGCTAAAATTTATTTTTATTTACGAGAATCCATTAGTTTTGAAATCATAGTCACCGTACTTTTGTAACTCAACCAGTAAACTGAGATATAACTCTAGAGTTAGGCTAACTCTATAGGCTAACTCTAGAGTTCTGTTTTCAGTTAAAAAAATATAGGTTAATTTGGGAACAATTTTCCCTTCAGAGTATTGCTTCCTCCAAAATTCTGTTTTTCAGGCAAAGAAAAATAAAATAATAGACCATACATTTCAAAACCTTATCCTAAAGGTTTTATACTCTCTGAAAACTGAAATTATCATCTTTCTACGTAGTAATTTCAATGTCTTACCATTCAGATTCTAAAAAATAATTTCAATATTTTACCATTCTTGATGATTAGAGAATTATCAAGAGCCAAAAATTCATCATCTAACTAAGAGCAAGAGCAATTTGAGATAGGTCATCTAATTTGAACTTCGACTTTTCTCAACGTTCCAATAGAATTTCATGTTATAGGTTATGATATAATTCATTATGGCTAGTTAGAAAATTTTGATAGTTCATCCTTATAAAGGAGAACACTGAATTTTGTATTTTGAAGTATAAAATTCCAACAACACCTATAAAAGTCACATTAATGCAATCGAAGTCGCATTAATACAAATGTATAGTAAAATTATTGACATAAATTTAATGAGTTAAATGAGGTAGTTAGGTTTACAAAGAGTCCTTGTGTTACAACCATGCTAAAATATGAGCCTTCAAACTTTAGAGTGAGTTAGTGTTGGTAATTGATGTAAGATTATGCACTCTTGTCAATTTAAATAATGCATGCAAAATACATGAGTTGTTTTCCAAAATATTTGTTCTATGATGTTATGAACTCTTTGAACTCTTTTAATTAGGTGCTACATATTGTATTGTTATGTGGATCAATGCTTATCACTAGTGAATGTCTTTTTTCTATGCAGAATAATTTCTTCTTTGTTTATCCATGGGATGCCAGCTGTTGTATTTTTCATGGTGTTATGTTGTTATAATTGAATGATTAGCTTCATTTGGTATTAAAGCTAGTTGTTGTTTTAGGATAATCATGTCAAACTCTAATTCCCTACCCATTCCATAATTTAATGGAAGTGATTACGATCATTGGTGCATCAAGATGATGATCTTTTTGATGCGGAAATATTTATGGGAGACTGTAGAAACGAGTGATGCAAGCCAGAACATTGGACCAATAGAGTAGCTAAGAAGGAATCTGAAAAGAAGAATGCTCAAGCTTTATTTCATATTCAAATTGCTCTTGATAAAAGTCTGTTTCCAAGAATTGCAAGTGCAAAGACAACTTAGGATGCTTGGAAGACTCTACAAGAAGCTTACCAAGGCAGTGATCAAGTTAAAGTTCTCAAACTATTGACATTGAAAAGAGAATTTCAAGATGCAAGAAGCTGAAAATGTAAATGATTATTGTGTGGGAGTAAAAGATGTAGTCATAACATGGCTATTCTTGGAGAAATTGTGGACAACGATGTTGTTATTAAAAAAGTGTTGAGGTCTCTAACACCAAGGTGGAACCATGTTTCCATAACCATTGAAAAAAGCAAGTATTGGTCTACCCTTCAGTTTGATCACCTAGTTGGATCTCTTATGTCTCATGAAGAAAGATTGAGATATTCATTTGGAGAAAGTGACGAGAAATCTTTTTCCTCGAAATTGCAAATTACAAAGAATGATGATACCAACACTAGCACCAAAAGCAAACAAATCCAAGGTAGAGGTCAAAACCAAAATTATCCAAGAGGAAGAGGTGGTTCCAGGAGGAAGAGGTGGTTCAAGAGGTAGAGGCAGAGGTAGATTTGATAAAATAAATATCCAATGTTATCATTGTAAAAGGTATGGTCACTTAATAATAAAGGTGTTAATTATGCTCAAGAAAATGATGAGGGCTCTCCAAACAATTTGTTTTTATCTTATGCAAAAGATGAAAATGGTACTAAAGATATTTGGTATTTAGATTCAGGGTGTTCTAACCACGTGTCAGAAAATAAGGATCTTTTTTCTATGATGGATGAAAGTTTCAAATCCAAGATCAAGCTTGGTGATAACAAAGCATTGGAGGTTGTTGCAAAAGGAGCTATGGAAGTCCATACTAAAGAAGGTATGAAAACTGTTAAAGACATTTATTACACTCCACAATTAAAGCATAATTTATTGAGTGTTGGTCAATTGTGTGAGAAAAATTATAAGGTGGTGTTTGAAAATCACCAACGTGCAATTTATGATAAGAATAGAGGCAAATAGGGTGGTTACAATTGTGCCTATGTCAAAGAATAGGATGTTCCCATTGATGTTTGGAGAACATAACAACCATCTTGCCAATATGGCATATGAGGAAAAAAGTTGGTTGTGTCATCTCAGGTAGGGACATTTGAATTTTCATAGTTTGAATCTTCTAACATCAAAACAATTAGTTTATGGTTTTCCTAAGGTTCAAGAACATAAGGAGGTTTGTGAAGGATGTGCTAAAGGAAAACATGCAAGAGATAAATTTTCAAAAGGAAATGCATGGAGGGCCCATTATCCACTTTAGTTAGTTCACTCAGACATTTGTGGTCCTATGCAGACAAAGAGTTTGGGTAAGTCATCATATTTTATTACTTTTATTGATGATCACTCACGAAAGTGTTGGATTTATTTTTTGAACACCAAGGATGAAGCCTTTGATACGTTCAAGAGTTTTAAAGCCCTTGTGGAAAATGAAAGAGGTTGCAAAATCAAATGCTTAAGGACTGATCGTGGAGGAGAATTTTGTTCAAAATATTTTCAAAATTATTGTGATGTGAATGGCATCATAATACAACTCACCACTACTTACACACTGTTGACGATTAAAATTGCAACAAGGAATTTCGCTCGCAAAGTATTGTTAAATGCCCTATTATTTTAACTATGCTAATAATATAATACTAGTAGGTGGGACTCCCTTATAGACTGGAGGCTCGGACATAGTCATATCACACATTTTTGTTGTTGTTTCGATGTTGCTTACAAGAAACTATATGATCAACAATGCAGTCTTCGTTTCAATTTGACATAGTGACAGGTGGATGATGCATTTTATGGGATGTTCTTCTATTTGAAGCTTCATTTTTATGTTATGATTGGCACGTATTTAAAATTGTTATGTTTAATCATGTCACCATGATTTATTACCTAGATATACATGCACAAGAAATATGTTAGTAATGACATAACCAAAACAAAGGGAAGAAACTTATGAGAAAAAAAACCTAAAAGGAAGGGCCTATGTTATGCTATGTTAGAAGTTATGTGCACTTAAAAATGTAAAACATGTTAGTGTTAGTCATAACTATTGGTTAGTAGCTATGCAAATTGCATTTGAGTTATTGTGGGCACATATGATATGGAAATGCATATGATATGATATAAGGATTTGGAAATGGTTAATGTGAAGGTTTTGGGTGGCGCATTTGGCAAGGAATATGGTTGTAGGCTTCAATAGTTTGGAAATTGATTACATGGTTTTAATGCATTAGTGAGTGTTGGTTGTCTTGTACTTCGGAATTGAATAGAAGAAGAGATGGAAGCGACGTGAAGTAAATGCACGTCACTCCATACTCCCCCCATCAGGTCGTCACCCTAGTATGGTTCTTGTTTCATTTTGATCTATTGCTGGTAGAGCTTCGAAACTCAAGCTTGGGAAGAAACGCTCAACCAACTTTCCCCTTTTAAGCTATCGATTAAAGGTATGGTTCTTTTTCACCCCATCCATGAATTACACTCTGTGTATGAACGAGCAATGGCTCAATAATGCTTGGGTTTGTGCTTTCTTAAGAATTGCAAATATGTAAATGCATGTTTTTTCTCTCTGGAATGGCTGTGTGGTTGTTTGATTTTAAAAGAATTGGTTTGGTTGAGTTGGGCATTCACTGGTTGTTCTGTTGGTGAAAATCGTGATGGGTCTCTTTGGATTTGTTTAAAAAAAAAAGAATATGAGTATTATCGCTCCGTGTTTAATGTTGGAGGGTTTCACTCTGTGTATTCTTTCTAGTTGCTTCCTCACAGTTATGAGGGTAACCCTATCCAGTCGTATTCAGACTACCATTTGGTTACTGTGTATGTTTCCCGGACTGCCATTTGGTTGCTGTGTATTTCCCTGATTCATGATTGTGGACTTATTCGCATGGTCTTGGCATAAAATATATCTCGGAATTCAGTCTTAGGGTGGCCATTATGTCAATATATGTGCTATATGGTTGTTGGGAGATATAAGTTGTGCCTCGGGTTATGTATCCTCACTGGAATTGTTGACAAATGATTCGGCTCTTGAGAAATAGACAGAGGTTATGCCTCTATGTGTTCTAGGTAACTGTCATTGTCTAGTGGACATTCGCTTCTCCTCTACAAATGCAAGATGCACGATGTTCATTGTTTTTCTACCATACCCATCTTTGTTTACTCTGTGACTAACTGTTGTGCCACTGCCCAAACCGGGAGTTATACAAAACCATGTGGTTTCTGCTATGCTTGTATTGAAGGGTCTTTGCCTATGGTTGATATGTTTTGAGGACCTCTAATTCTCTGTGTGATTTATGACTGAGCGCATCCTCGATTATTTGTTGTAACAGAGATCGATTTAAAAAAAAAATCCCCAATTGTTCCTTCTCCTGTCAAGCATCTCTTGATTGTCGAAGATTGATTTATCAAGGGAAGTGGTTATGGAAGGTTGCATCGAGCACCTATCTCATCTTTATATGATTAAATTGGTTGAAGGTTGTGAATAATAATATGCAGACAATGGCATGCCCTCTTTTTGTTATACTTTGGATCACTGTGTTTCTACAACATGGTGTTGATTGCAAAATTGGAGACTACTATGTGGTTTACTAGGCTTGATCGGGATTGTAGTAATTTATGGAATTGATAACTGTGTTTATTTCAATTGTGTTCACCATGTATCTATTATGGAAGCATCATGCATGTTGTAAATAATGGCATCGACAATGATGAAGCTTGGGTTTTATATTGACTATGGTTTCATTTGCAAGAGTTTATTGGTCGATATGATGAGGAGTGTATGAAATCGGACATGTTTTAGAAGTCTATACAATTTGAAAATAGACCTGTGTATATGTTTTAATTGTTTGATTGTGCATTTATGGAGAGTGTATGATATTTTTATAGCAATATATTATGGATAAAGGTGGAGCAATGTTGCTATGTGTTTTCTTTCGATTCTTAAAAGGAGAGGAAAGAAAAAGACCAAGCCTTTCTTAACAGGACTATTGAGATTCGTTTCGATTATGAGCATGATTACAGACTATGTTAATTGAGAAGTTTTGAAGAGTTTAAATGTGGAACAATGAATAGTTTTGATACACAGTGTTAGCACTAAGAGTCGCCCTCAGACTGCGAGAGGATAAGCCCAGTACCCATCAAAATGTTTCGTAGATGTTGGTTTTATGAATGGAGGTCAAATGGAAAAAAACTCAGTACAAGAATGATTTTAATCACAGAAACTGGACAAACAATGCACAAGGAAGTGAGGTCCTCATTAACTTCAGTCGATGACTTGAGTTTAAGTGTGAGAAGAAGGAAGACTTAGTGAGAGAGGTGAACAAGACTGCTATGGGCATCTGATTTTCAAGTAGCTTGGTGAAGAAAAACTTAGTCTCAAGAGCACTCTTGAACTCAAGTTTCAGACACTGAAATATGTCACAATGGCATAATAATCAAACCTACATTATCATGCAAATACAACAACTCGACTGGATCCTCCATATCCGAGCCTTTCATCATAAGGGGAAATAAGGTAACAAGGAAGCTGACTAAAACTGGTCACAACACTACTGTAATCAAACCTACATTACAATAGAACCACAACCCTTGACTAGATCCTCCATGCCCGAGTCTTTCAACACATTTTAAACAAAGAGATGAAAGAAGATGCCTTCTATTAATGTGAAAGTCTCAAATTTTATACATAACCAAAGAACAATTATGGCATCAAAATTACATAGTAGGGAGCTCGGCTCAACCCGTTGACCACCCTAACAAATTATTGCACTGAGCTATTTATATTCAGACCCATTCATAACTACTAGAAGTGTGATCTAATCTAGCCATCCCATCTAAATATTTCCACCTATGTACCATCTCTGTCGGACTGTGCATGTATCTTCCTCGGGCTGACAATTCGGATCTCTTCGTCAGGACTTCCATGCCTTCTATTTATTGAGTGAATGGAAGTTTCAACTACCGGCCTGTTTCCATTAACTAATATCTCCTAGGGATCGAGACAATGCTTGATAACCAGGGGGGCGACCACTTGGTGTGATTAGGGATGACATTGAATGAGCACTTGAGCTCGGAGCTGTCAAAAGCAGTTTGGAACCATACCGCTTCTGAGCCCGGAATGCACTGCTTTTTACCACGACGCTTACCCCAAAACCCATGGTTTAGATTTCATCCCACTCAAATATTTTAACGTTCGAGCACGTTGTGGCTCCGAAATGGAGTGTGACTGTTGGTCTAGTCACGATCTGAGATTTGGGCAATCCTACTATTTTAGCGTCACTGTTAAATCTTTACCTACCCGCCAACTTTAGAAACTCTTTAATTATGCTTGGGGGAGGCGACAATTTTGGTGCTAGGGAGCTTTGATGTTGAACAAGAATATTTCCCAGAGAACAACTTCTTGAAGATGACATGGCGACCTGACGTCACTGTGCTGATGTGTTGTGGAAAGGAGGATGACACGCATCACTTGAAAACAGGTAGATGATATTCCCAAAGGTGCCTAAAATGAATGCCATGTGTCAGCGCTAGACGGATGTCACGTGTCTCTACCGATGAACACCACGTGTCGGAACTGAAATCCGTAGCAGGAACACTTCGAGAATTTGTAAACAAGGAGAAAGCGAGAATGTCGAAGCTCCGAAGTCCGGAGCAGATATGAGCTGCTAGATCTGGGAGGACACGTGGCAAGGATCCATGCACTCTATGGGAATGTACTCCAAAGGAAACCAAACCGAGAAGAGCCAAAACTCCCAAAACCTGAAATGACAGAGTGAATCATGACCACCTATTGGAGACAGACACACGGTAAAGATCCACATACTCGGGAGCGAGGGGATGGAGGATTTGTTGACCAAGATTCATCCAGAGCGCCCAAGAGATACAAAGCTGAAACCCTAGTCATTGATGGCGTAGACACGCGACAGAGATTTGTGCACTCCGGGAAAAAGCACTTCAGAGAAAACCGAAAGGAGAAGCACCAAAAATCCTGAAACCCGAAGTCCGAAGTAAATTGTGCTCATCTGCTGGGAAAGGACACGCGACAAAGATCTGTGCACTCCCAGGAAAAGCACTTCGGAGAAAACCAAAAGGAGAAGCAACAAAAATCCCGAAACCTGAATTTCGAAGTAAATCGTGCCCATCCGCTGGGAAAGAACACGTGGTAGAGATCTGTGCACTCCGGGGAAAAATACTTTGGAGAAAACCAAAAGGAGAAGCACCAAAAATACCGAAACCTGAATTCCAAAGTAAATCATGCCCGTCCGCTGGGAAAGGACATGCGACACTTGATCTTCAATTCTGGGGCTTCTACCTAGCACTAATCCTCACACAACTTTATAATTTCAAATGCCTATGGGTCGCTAATTTGAAATTCACACGAAATCTCCACCGTTGAAAAAACTGAACTTGCTTGTTTTCTTAATTCAAGTCCATAATGGACTGCTTTGAGTGTTGCGCTTTGTGCCCATGGTTGTTTCCTGTGTAAACAAAGACTTGGACAACTTATTGTGGGCTCGGGAAAACAGAATGACCAGTAATTGAAACGAAAAGGGTGACGAGTGTTCATCCTTAGAGAAAAATAGAAAAGCTTCGGGCCGAGACTTATTCATGTAAGAGACCAAGGGAAACCAGGTCGTTAAACAAAGAGGAAAAAACAACTTTACCAGTTGAAAGGAAAGATTTTAGGACCTAGTTTGCGAAAGATCTTAGGACCTATCCTACGTGGACAACCAAATCTAGACAGGATATCTTCAAGGAAGCTTATGATAACCTTGTGGGAGGCACTCCTGGTAGGGATGGCTTCTATTAATGGAATTAGGTATTAACAACAAAAACCTACGATCCTGAATAACTTCATGTGATAACACACAATAATGATTGAATTAGTGTTGGTATGTTTCGTATTAAGTACAGAGTTATGTTTATTGATTACTTGATTTGTTTTATAAAAAAATATTATTTTTTCCCCTACCATTCTCTCACTTTTATGCACATTACAAGTCCCCTCACCTTCCCATATTCACTATTCACTCATGTTCTTAAAATTAAATTATAGTTAAATGAAAATTATGTATTATAGAAGTTGAAGGATGGCACAGGGATCAGTTACAATTGATTTGTTTCGTTATTATAATACAATTGATTGTTTGATGATTTGTTGAGCAGTAATCATGATCTACCCCATCCATTTTACCACTTTTCACTCAATACAATCCCTCATATATCCCAGAACCCTTATCCACCCCCTCGTCATTGATAAGTATTAAATGATTTTATGGATTGGATTGCATGAGTCTGATGTGTTGTTGAGCCAAACTTTGTTTCATATTTAAAGAGATGTCATGTATGGTTTGTTGAAGAAACTAGTTGCTAACAATTAATGCTTACATGAATGAGCTTCTTCAACAGAGGTAGCCATAGTTGGGGTAATAGGGGAAGAGGAAATTGGAACAGGGGCCCTAGAAGGCCAAGGTTTTCTATACATTTTGATGCAGACTTACAAGAGTTGAGCTAGTTATTTCAAGCTGAATTTTTTAACTGGATTGGAAAAAGAGTGGTCCAACCTAGGCTAGAAAGGCCTCCTTTCCAAGACCTACATGTCCCTAATAAGCCAATTCCCCCTCATGTCTCATTACAACCTGAAGTCCCTGAAAATGACGGATGGCAAGAGATTGTCCACCTGGTAGTCTCCCAACATCATGGCTGGCCTAATCTGTCTCTAGCTGCTCCTCCTCCACTGGTTAACCAAATTGTACAAGCTTCCCCTGCACACTCACTATTATAGTTTTCCCATGCAAGCAAGAGGTTAAAAACCAAAGCCCACCGTGGTCCTGATAAAGGAAAAGTGGTTGATGCCCCCTCCTCCCCCTCAAAGGACTCTTCCAAATTCGTTTGATCTCGCATGCATTTGAGAAATTATTGCTCCCATGTTATCAATGAGATTAGGCCTAAGGGCTCCACACAGCCTAAGGAAAATTCAGAGAAATCGAAAGGAGACATAAGCAACAAGCGGAAAATTGCCTCTGAGAGTGGCAACTATGGTTTTTAAGTGTTTTTATCTATTGATTGTTGAGAACAGATGATTTCTAAAAATTTTGGACACCACACTATTTTTTTGGATATGTGGATATTATATTTTTGGATATGATTTCAAATATCATTGATATTAATTGTCAAATTATGAGAGTGATGATGGGAGCCACAAGGAGGGATATGTTTGATTGATTAACTAGTTGTGTTTATGCTTGTTAAATAAACTAAAGGGAGTCACAAGGGGTCCCACCTACTAGTTATTATTTATTAAAGACCCTTATTATTATTTTATTAATTTTTCCCCTAAACTAAAAACTTGGTTGAGTTTTAGTTAACTTAACTAAAGAGGTAATTTAACTACTTCAACTAATTATGATTGCTTAAAGGAAAAAAGAGGAGTAACAAGGGGAGAATAGAAGGAGAAAGCATACTAAGGTATGCTCTTGAGTTTTATTGAGATAATTTAGTTTTCATTCATTTTTTAATTCATCTAAAGCCTAATTTTCTTTTATGATAGTAGGGTCCTATTGTAGACAACAAGCTTCAAGGCTGAATTACATCATTCAGACACTTGTTTTTCAGAGGTGTTGATCTATCTTTGATAGTCTGTGTAGACTTGTATGTTTGTGAATTAAATTTCATGACTGATAAAGGCTATTGTTCAGAGTTTAGTGGGTAGCAATCTGTGGCAAGATGATCCAGCTTTTAAAGTTCATTTTTTTTACTTTCTGTCAGAAGTCCTTTTGTGTGGTTTTCATCGGGGACATCTAAGTTTGACCTTGGTCCAAACTTCCTCAGGGAATTTTGTAAAGATAACGGTTCTTTTAATAAATTGGAATGAAATAAACGATTGTTTTATGTCTCATCTGTGTTGATTATTGACTTGGCATTTTTACTTCTATCTCTACATTTATTTCCGCATCTATTATATTCAGAAAATTACATAAATATTGAATTTTTCAGCAATCTTTAATTTACAAGAAAATTAGCCTAAGCCATTGTAATCAATACTTGTGGATTAGGAAACAATTTTTTATGGCTATAAACATAGGGTGATATTCTCATCTATATTTCTTTAGCCAAGTAAGATATGAAAATGCTTGAGTAAGATCATTTCATATCTTTTCCTCAACATTTATTTGGCGACCATGTTGGGGAGATCATCAATATCTCTCTAGTTGATTTTTATGCTTAATTATCATGGAATACATCTATTTTTCTTTGATTGTTTCATATCTTTATGATTGTACCTATTGCAAGGCAACCTAATATTGAGCTCGGTCTTCAAGATCAGACCAACATTGCTTTAAACTTGTTTAACACCATTTTAGACACTGCTAATACTTGGGATGATCTTAATCGTTCATGGGAAACAATTGAACAAGACATAAGTGCCCAAGAACATTGGGAATCTAGACGTAGACAACTTAGGAATCAACTATAAATTTCTTTTCCTTTAGCTTTGTCCTTATTTTCATGTCCTTAGACCTTCGTGTTTCTAGGAGAAGAAGAGGCTTATCACCTGAAATTAATCCTATTGCTGAAATATGAAGAAGAAACATTGTGTTATCAACCCAACAAAGTTGTCTAAGGAGAACCTTGTCTGATTCTTCCAGTTCGTCTTTCTCTCCCTTACCTATTATCCACTAGATGGCATCTAGTGGTGGCTCTGGTGGCACTGGAGGTGCTTGTTCATCTCAATCTTCATCTTCGTCAGTGATTGGTAGCTTATATAGTCACCAAATCCTTGTCCAATCCATTACAAACCCCACCAAAGTCATTAAAAAGTATGGGCTTTTTCAATTTGAAGAATATTCTACTACCGCACAGTGGCATGTTTCCTCTCCCCTTAACCCGACACCTGCTACTCATCCACTTCCTAAGTTCAAGGAGCATCTCCCTAGGTTTTCAGGGAATAACAATGTCACTACAAATGAACACTTGGTGGCATTTTCTAATGCCTATCACAACATAGGAGCCAATGAAAGTGATACTTGCATGCACTTATTTGTCAATTACCTTGAAGGGAAGGTTGCAGTCGATTTATTTGACCTTCCTCCTAAGATTTTGTTTACTTGGGAGGAATTAATTTATTGGTTCAAATCCACCTATGGGCAATCCAAAATCCCAGCCGAGAAGTTATGGGAATACAACAACATCTCTTATAAGGATGGTCAAACCATCAAGTCCTTTAACTTGCATTTCACCAAGTTATACAATCAAATCCCTGAACTCATTCGACCTCAAAACCAAGCCTCTTTCATGCATTATTATAATGCATTACCTTCCCCTTACCATCATAGGATTGAGGAAAAATCCATTGATAACCTTGGTTTCGCTCTGCATACTTATTTAGAGTATGAAGAAGAGCTTGAAAGAACATGTCTTCCTTAGGGAGAATCAGTTAAATAGTCAGACATGTCCTCCCTCTTATAGCTTGTACAAGACATGAATAATCGTATGATAGCGTATGAGTGAAAGGGAAATGTCTCCACTCTTACCCTCGGAGCTTCATCCTCTTCTGCACCCCCCTTTAGAAATCCAAATGAAAATAATTTTCATCCTAAAGCTATCATGCCTCGTAGTTGGTGTAACTTTTGTGAGGAACACCATGAGGAAATTACATATGAGGTAAGTAAGAGTGTCATAGATAAAATATTTTGTAAAAGACCTGAAACTACCATCGTTGTCCTAGATTTTGCAAAGCCAGAAGATGTCATGATCATCAATAGTAGGAATAAATCCTATGCTCCCAAAGGAAAATACGATCCTCCCCACAATTCTTCTAGCTCGAGCTCATCCTCACTAGTTGCTATTGTTCAGGTTCCTAAGGCTCCTAATAGTCAAGGAACTATCCCCCCTCTCCCCTCTTCCAAATACAATATTTTAAATCGGTTGGCCAACATCAAAGAAGATGCAACCCTTCTGGACATTGTTGTTGTCCATGAACAATAGAGGCATCTAAGACAATTCATGGAAGGAAAAGCTTATGTTGTATCCAACCTTTCTGAAGAGGTATATGAAGAGGATTCATCTGTAAATAAAGTAGGTGTACATAAATTTAGATACCCTGTAAAAATACCCCTTTTTGTATTTTTGTAAAGATTATGGATAAGATTTACCATTGTTTCCTCATTGACGACGGTTCGGGCCCAAGTGTAATGTCGAAGATTATTATGGAAGAGCTAGGCTTGTCTTGTACAAATGAAAACGCCAGAAGCATGTTCTCTTATAATAGTCTACAACAAACGACCATAGGTGAAATCAAGGACATGACCTTGGTTTTGTGCGTGCACCCTGAAATAAGGACAACCCTTAATATTCAGGTAATTGATATGCCAGTAAGAAACTACTCAATCATCCTAGGAAGATATTGGCAAGCTTTGACATGTGGATACCTCTCACTCGATGTGACACACTTATTCGTTCCTCGGAATGGTAAAAACATCATAGTCGTTAGAGAGGGAAGGATATCACCTTACATAGAAAGTGTTCCACAGCCTAATGTGAATTATATCGAAGAGGACCTAGGGGTGTATTCCATATTTTTCGAAGAGGACAACACTCCCTTGGAACAAATCAACTTAGACGATGGTGTGTAGCATATGCACTTCAATGGTTCATGATCTAATGAAGGAAATGGACATGGTATTATCTTGTACTCTCCTATGGGGAAAATTCATAACTTTTATTATAGGTTAGAGTTTGCTTGAAAAAACAATGTCACTGGATTCGAAGCTTTATTATTAGGCATTGAAAATGCCTATAATCTGGGTTGTGGTCACCTTATATTTTTTGGGGATTCCAAGCTTGTTGTGAACCTCGTACGTAAGATATACTCTCCTAGAAACAAGTTAATGAAACACTACACCCACACTGTTTGGGCACTTATCTCGAACATACTGTATTTCAAAATTACTCATGTTAAGAGGGAATTGAACTCAATGGCTAATCGGTTAGTTGTTTTTGCAGCCTCTCCTAATCAACAACTTCTGCCTCAAAGACCTGATTATACTTTTCAGTCTCTATATCATCCACACATCCCTGATAATATAGAATCATGGCAGGTCTTCCCTAGCGATGAGAGCATCTGTTCTTTCATTCAAAATGAACCTCATAAGCCTAAGGAAATTATATCCATGGAAGATAACCAGATTCCTAATGGTTTGACTCCTCTAGAGAGTTCATTTTCATCGAGTGATGTAGGCAATAAAGACAAACATAAAGAAGAGGAGTCAAAAAGGAAGGTGGGTGAAACCATCTCCTTGAACATTGGAACACTCGAATCTCCAAAGAATGTTAAAATAGGTGACCAATGTTCTGATGAAGAAAAAAAGAAGTTTTCCAAACTACTTGGTGAATTTCAAGATGTTTTTGCTTGGTCTTATGAGAATCTTCGTGGTTTTGATCCCACTCTTATACAACATGCCATTCCTATCAAGGAGGGAATAAAATCAGTTAGGCAAAAACAAAGACCTATCAACACTGCACTAGAAGAAACTATTCAAAAGGAGTTGGAAAAACTCTTGAAGGTTGGAATTATCTTCCCAGTTGAGTATTCATAATGGATTTCTAATTTGGTTCCCGTTCGGAAAACCACTGGTTATATTAGGTTATGTGTAGATTTTCATGCATTGAATCGGGCTAGCAAGGAAGATCACATTCCTCTCCCTAATATGGAAATGATTTTGCAGCAAGTTGCAGAATTGCAGATGATGTCCTTACTTGACAGTTTCTCCGGTTACAATCAAATCAAGGTAAAAAGGGCAGATAAATATAAAACCGCCTTTATTAATCATTTGGGCACTTTTGCTTATGAACGTATGCCTTTTGGCTTATCCAATGCAAGTGTGATGTTGGAAGGGGTTGTGCAGATAATTTTTTATGATTTGATCAGTAAGATTATTCATATCTATCTTTATGATCTAATCGTGTACTCTAAAAGACGATCAGATGTCTCAAAGTTTCAAAAGTTATGGTTGGGTCCTTTCAAGATTGCTTTTGTCCTGGGTGCAAACTCTTACATTTTAAAATATTTACAAGAGAAATTGTTTTCCTACAACACAAATGGTTCTCACTTAAAACACTATGTGGAACCAACTTGAAGAGTTTAATGTTGTTTGGATTGTTCTTTATATTAGTAGTTCAGTTCTATTTTCATTTTAGTATTTTTCATTACTGCTTTTAAAATAGTTTTCAATTATGCTTTCATTTTAGTAGTTTTCCTTCTACTATTTGCATTTCTACCATTCCATTTCTGCTATTTTAAATTTTGTAGTTTCATTTCTGTTATGACTTTTGTTGCTTTTGTTCTTTTGATTTTAATTTTTTGTCAAAACTAAAATGTTGGATCAGTTCTGCCACAGTGACACTCCTGCAAGGTATTGTTAGTCAATAAAAATCAAGCTTACACAATTGATATAATGTTCCCCTTGAAGGCATCATTGAATTTGTTATATGCTTTCACTGTTGTCTTATAAGATAATTGGTTACTTCCCACTTCTTCTTTCCATTTTTTCATCCATTTTGAGATTCAAAAGAGCATGTCCAAAAAAAATCTCCTTGAAGTCAAGAAAAATTACGGTTGAATGATTGTGCATACAAGGATAAACCCCTCATACTTTCCATTCCCAAATTCCCAGTCATCTTCCATTAAATCCATCTTCCCCACATTTGCATAATCATTATGATTTATATCTTCTTGATATGATGTTACTTGGTCTGCGAAACCATACTGATTTATATCTTCTTGATATGATGTTACTTGGTCTGCGAAACCATACGTTTTGAGTTCTTAATCTGTTGGAAACAAATTTTCCTTTGGAGTCGCCAGTTTCTTGATGATTAAAATCACAACAAGGAATTTTGCCCACAAAGTATTGCTAAATTCCCTATTATTTTAACTATGCTAATAATATAATAATAGTAGGTGGGACCCCCTTGTAGAATGGAGTCTCAGAGATAGTCATATCACACATTTTTGTTGTTGTTTCGATGCTACTTACAGGTTCCTATATGATCGACAATGCAGTCTTAGTTTCAATTTGACATAGTGATAGGTGGATGATGCATTTTATGGAATGTTCTGCTATTTGAAGCTTCATTTTTATGTTATGATTGGCACGTATTTACAGTTTCTATGTTTAATCATGTCACCATGATTTATTACCTGGATACACATGCATGAGAAATATGTTAGTAATGACATAACCAAAAAAAGGGAAGAAACTTATGAGAAAAAATCCTAAAAGGAAGGGCCTATGTTATGCTATGTTAGAAGTTATGTGCAATTAAAAATGTAAAACATGTTAGTGTTAGTCCTAACTATTGGTTAGTGGCTATGTGAATTGCATTTGAGTTATTGTGGGTGCATATGATATGGCAATGCATATGGTATGATATAAGGATTTGGAAATGGTTAACGTGAAATTTTTGGGTGGCACATTTGTCAAGGAATATGGTCGCAGGTTTCAATAGTTTGGAAATTGATTACATGGTTTTAATGCATTAGTGAGTGTTGGTTGTCTTGTACTTCGGAATTGAATAGAAGAAGAGATCGAAGCGACGTGAAATAAATGCAGGTCACTTCATACTCCCCCCATCAGGTCATCACCCTAGTATGGTTCTTGTTTCATTTTGATCTGTTGGTGGTTGAGCTACAAAACTCAAGCTTGGGAAGAAAACACTCGGCCAACTCACCCCTTTTAAGTTATCGATTACGTGTATGGTTCTTTTTCACCCCATCCATGAATTACGCTCTGTGTATGAAGGAACAATGGCTCATTAATGTTTGGGTTTGTGCTTTCTTGATAATTGCAACTGTGTAAATGTGTGGTTTTTCTCTCTAGAATGATTGTGTGGTTGTTCGATTTTAAAAGAATTGGTTTGGTTGAGTTGGGCATTCACTAGTTGTTCTGTTGGTGAAAATTGTGATGGGTCTGTGTGGATTTGTTTAAAAAAAAAGAATATGGGTATTATCGCTCTGTGTTTAATGTTGGAGGGTTTCACTCTGTGTATTCTTTATAGTTGCTTCCTCACAGTTATGAGGGTAACCCTGTCCAGTTGTATTCGGACTACCATTTGGTTGTTGTGTATGTTTCCCGAGCTTCCATTTTGTTGCTATGTATTTTCCAGATTCATGATCGTGGGATTATTCACATGGTCTTGGCATCAAATAAATCAAGTTAGAAGTCAGTCTTAGGGTGGCCATTATGTCAATATATTTTCTATATGGTTGTTGGGTGATATAAGTTGTGCCTCGGGTTATGTATCCTCACTGGCATTTTTGACAAATGATTCGGCTCTTGAGAAATAGACATAGGTTATGCCTCTGTGTGTTCTAGGTAACTGTCATTTTCCAGTGGACATTTGCTTCTCCTCTACAAATGCAAGACACACTATGTGCATCATTTTTATACCATACCCGTCGTTGTTTCCTCTGTGGCTAACTGTTGTGCCACTGCCTAGACCAAGAGTTATAAGAAACCCTATGGTTTCTACTATGCTTGTATCGAAGGGTCTTTGCCTATGGTTTATATGTTTTGATGACCTCTAGTTATCTGTTCGACTTATGACTGAGTGCATCCTAGATTATTGTTGTAACAAAGCCTGATTTTAAAAAGAAATCCCCAATTGTTCTTGCTCCTGTCGAGCATCTCTTGATTGTCGAAGATTGATTTATCAAGGGAAGTGGTTATGGAAGGTTGCATCGAGCACCTATCTCATATTTATATAATTAAATTGGTTAGAGGCTGTGAATAATAATATGTAGTCAATGGGCTACCTCCTTTTGTTATAATTTGGATCACTGTGTTTATACAACAGGGTGTTGATTGCAAAATTGGATACTATTGTGTGTTTTACTAGGCCTGATCAGGATCATAGTAATTTATGGAATTGATAACTGTGTTTATTTCGATTGTGTTAATTGTGTATCTATTATGGAAGCATCATGCATGTTGTAAATAATGGCATCGACAGTGATGAAGCTCGGGTTTTATATTGACTATGGTTTCATTTGCAAGAGTTTATTGGTTGATATGATGAGGAGTGTATGAAATCAGGCATTTTTTAGAAGTCTGTTCAATTTGAAAAGAGACCCGTGCATATGTTTTAATTGGTTGATTGTGAATTTATGGACAATGTATGATATTTTTATAGCAATATATTATGGATAAAGGTGTTGCAATGTTGATGTGTGTTTTCTTTCGATTCTTAAAAGGAGAGGAAATAAAAAGACCAAGCCTTTTTTAACAGGAATGTTGAGAGTCATTTCGATTATGAGTATGATTGCAGACTGTGTTAATTGAGAAGCTTTGAAGAGTTTAAATGTGGAACACTGAGCAGTTTT
Organism: Picea sitchensis; assembly: GCA_010110895.2. NCBI lineage: Eukaryota > Viridiplantae > Streptophyta > Pinopsida > Pinales > Pinaceae > Picea > Picea sitchensis. The sequence goes on along the minus strand of SNQJ01S0037549.1, from coordinate 60,844 downwards.
GATACATAGTAATGATTGAATTGGTGTCGGTATGTTTTGTATTAAGTACAGAGTTATGTTTATTGATTACTTGATTTGTTTTATGAACAATATTCCTTTTTTCCCCGCCATTCTCTCACTTTTCCGCACATTACAAGTCCCCTCACCTTCCCAGATTCACTATTCAGTCCATGTTCTTAAAATTAAATTATAGTTAAATGAAAACTTTGTATTATAGCAGTTGAAGTATGGCACAAGGATAAGTTACAAATGATTTGTTTCATTATTACAATATTGTTGATTGTTTGATGATTTTTTGAGCAGTAATCATGATCTACCCCCCTCCATTTTACCACTTTTTGCTCAATTCAATCCCTTATATATCCCAGAACCATTATCCACCCCCTTCTCATTGACAAGTATTAAATGATTTTATGGATTGGATTGCATGAGTCTGATGTGTTGTTGAGGCAAACTTTGTTTCATATTTAAAGAGATGGCATTTATGGTTTGTTGAATAAACTAGTTACTAATAATTAATGCTTACAAGAATGAGATTCTTCAACAGAGGTAGTCATGGTTAGGGTAACAAGGGAAGAGGAAATTGGAACATGGGCCCTAGAAGGCCAAGGTTTTCTATAGATTTTGATGCAGACTCAAAAGAATTGAGACAGCTATTTCAAGATGGATTTTTTAATTGGATTGGACATGTAGTGGTCCAACCTAGGCCAGAAAGGCCTCCTTTCCAAGCCCCACATGTCCCTGGTATCCCAGTTCCCCCTCATGTCTCATTACAGCCTGAAGTCCCTGAAAATGACACATGGCAAGAGATTGTCCACCCAACAATCTCCCAACATCGTAGCTTGCCCAATCTATCTCTACCTACTCCTCCTCCATCGGTTAACCAAATTGTACAAGCTGCCCCTACACACTCACCAGTACAGTCTTCCCATGCAAGAAAGAGGTTAAAAATTGAAGCCCACCATGCGCCTGATAAAGGAAAAGTTGTTTCTACCCCCTCCTCCCCCTCAAATGACTCTGCCAGATCCGTTTCATCTCGCATGCATTTGAGAGATGATTGCTCTCATGTTATCAGTGAGATTAGGCCTAAAGGCTCCACACAGCGTAAGGAAAATTTAGAGAAATCAAAAGGAGACAACAACAACAAGGGAAAAATTGCCTCCCAAAGTTGCAAATATGGTTTTTAAGTGTGTTTATTTATTGATTGTTGAGAACAGTTGACTTCTGAAATTTTTGGACAACACATTGTTTTTTTGGATATGTGGATAATATATTTTTGGATATGATTTCAAATATCATTGAAATTAATTGTCAAATTATGAGAGTGATGATGGGAGCCACAAGGAGGGATATGTTTGATTGATTAACTAGTTGTTTTATGCTTGTTAAAGAAACTAAAGGGAGTCACAAGGGGTCCCAGCTACTAGTTATTATTTATTAAAAAGCCTTATTATTATTTTATTAATTTTCCCACTAAATTAAAAACTTGGTTGATTTTTAGTTAACTTAACTAAAGAGGTAGTTTAAATACTTCAACTAATATGATTGCTTAAAGGCAAAAAGAGAAGGAGGAATAGGGGGAGAATAGAAGGAGAAAACATACTAAGGTCTGCTCTTGAATTTTATTGAGATAATTCAATTTTCATTCATTTTTTAATTCATTGAAAGACTAATTCTCTTTTATGATAGAAGGGTCCTATTGTAGACAACAATATTCAAGGTTGAATTACATCATTCAGACACTTGTTTTTCAGAGGTGTTGATCTATCTTTGATAGTCTGTGTAGACTTGTCTATTTGTGAATTAAATTTCATGACTGATAAAGGCTATTGTGCAGAGTTGAGTGCGAAACAATTTGTGGCAAGTTGATCCAGCTTTTAAAGTTCATTTTTTTTACTTTCTGTTAGAAATCCTTTTGTATGGTTTTCATTGGGGACATTTAAGTTTGACCTTGGTCCAAACTTCCTCAGGGTATTTTGTAAAGAGAATGATTCTTTTGATAAATTGGAATGAAATAAATGATTTCTGTATGTCTCATCTGTGTTGATTATTGACTTGGTATTTTTACTTCTGTCTCTACATTTATTTCTGCATCTGCTATATTCAGAAAATTACATAAATATTGAATTTTTCAACAATCTTTAATTTACAAGAAAATTATCCTAAGCCCTTGAAATCAATACTTGTGGATTAGGAAACAATTTTTGATGGCTATAAACATAGGGTGATATTCCCGTCTATCTTTCTTTAGCCGAGTAAGATCTGAAAATGATTGAGTAAGATTATTTCATATCTTTTTCTCAACACACACCTCAACAAAACAAAGTAGCTGAAAGGAAAAATTGTACAATGGCGGAAATGGAAAGAAGTATGTTACAAACCAAGGGATTAAGCAATTATTTTGGGGGTGATGTAGTTGCTACAATTGTATACATTCTCATTAGATGTCTCGCAAGTGCACTTGATATTATGACTCCATATGAAGCCTGGTATGAAAAAAATCCTACTGTTAATCATTTCAGAGTCTTTGGTTGTGTATCCTATGTCCATGTAGTTGAGCAAAAGAGACAAAAGTTAGATCCAAAAAGTGAGTCATGCATTTTTGTTGGATGTAGTTAACAAAGTAAGCCTTACAAGTTGTATAATCCTCTCACTAATAACATTGTTGTCTCAATAGATGTGATTTTTGATGAAGGGGGAGTTTATGGTCATCAAAAAGGCCATGTTGATATGTCAAGATCTATTTTGAATAGAGGTATTATTTATGATATTGATAATGAGTAGCCCACTAATATTTTAGTTCCAAGTGATACAAATCCACCAATTAGCCCCTCATCTAATTCTTCAGTTTCAAGTGCAAGCCCAATATCAAATTTAGGTTATACAAGGAAGGTAAGAATATTAAATGACATTTATCAAAGGAGTAAAAGTTAAGAACATGAAGAAAATCCAATAGGTGAGATAGTAAATTTTTCTTTACTTTCCAAGGCTGATTTTGACCCATCATGTTTTGAAGATGCATGTACTAATGAGGTTTGGGTGCAAGAAATAAAAGAAGAGATAGATTCTATTCACATGAATGATACTTGGGAGCTTACAAAACTTCCACATGACAAGAAAAATATTGGTACTAAATGGGTCTACAAGACTAAGTACAATAGTGATGGGAGTGTTGAAAAACACAAGGCAAGATTAGTTGCTAAAGGCTTCACATAGAGATATGTAATTGATTATGAAGAGAAATTTGCACCTGCAGCAAGAAAAGAGACTATTAGAATGATGATTTCATTAGAATCTCAAAAGAAACAGAGCATTCATCACATGCATGTCAAAAATTCATTTTTGAATGGGTACTTAGAAGAAGAAGTCTATGTGGAACAACCATAAGGTTTTGAGGTGAAAGGGAAATAAAATCAAGTCTACAAGTTGAAGACAGATTTATATGGCCTCAAGCAAGCACCAAGAGCATGGTATGCTAGGATTGATGGATATTGTTAGAAGAGTGGTTTCAAAAGAAGTAAGAGTGAACCTACACTTTACTACAAACAAAAAGGTAATGATATTCTTACTGTAAATATGTATGTTGATGACTTATTATATATGGGTAGTAGTTCTAAGATGAAAGATGAATTCAAAATTGCTATGAATTTTCATACCTTATTTAGTATGGAATTCCATAGTGCCATCAAATTGGCCAAGAATTCAATCCATCATAGTAGGACAAAAAAATTTGATTTAAAATATCACTTCATTTGAGATTTGGTGCAAAAGAAGGAAATAGAACTAAGGTATATAAAGACTCAAGAACAACTTGCAGACATTTTCACTAAGGAAGTTGCAAAAGTCTAGTTTTTGAAACTTCGAGATCAGATTGTGAGCCCTCTCAGCATCAAGGGGGAGTATGTTGATAATTGATGTAGGATTATGCATTCTTGTCAATCAACTGACATGATGCAATCTAGAAGACTGTTAGCAGAAGACTGAAAAAAGTTGGATTAGAAGGTGAAGAGAAAAATCCAATTGTGTCTCTCAGATTTAGTATTACTAAATGTGTCAAGGGAAGCTAAAACCAAGGAATTATGGGATAAGTTGGGTACTTTGTATCAATCTAAGTCCCTGGTAAATAAACTATTCTTGTAGAATAAGTTGTATAACTTGAGGATGAAAGATGGAGACTCGGTGAAAGATCATTTGAATACCTTCAATACACTAGTAAGTCAGTTATTATCTGTTGATATTAAGATTTTTGATGAAGAAAAATGTATCACTTTATTGTGCTCTTTACTAGACTCATGGGATAGTTTGGTTGTGTCCATAGGTAGAAATACAACTACTTTAAGTTTCAATGATGTGGTCTCATCCTTGTCGTTGGAGGATATGATGTGGAATAATATGGAAGGACAAAGAACACATGCATTATTTTCAAGAGAATGCTTCCAGGAAAGAAATAGAACAAAGTCCTCAAGTGGGAGATCTAAATATAAAGGAAGCTATAAATTTTCTGGAAAGTTTGTAAAGGTATGTTGGAGATGTGGAAAATAATGGTGCTACAAGAAGAAATGTAGATCCAAAAGTGTTGAGAGAGGAAAGGGATCTAAAGATGCTCCTTATACAAAAGAAAAAACATCCAAAGAAGAATGATGGGATGTGTACTTGGCTTCTTCAAGAACACATGCATATCATGAGGCATGGTTGGTTGACTTAGGTGCATCATTTCATATGAATCCTCACAAGGAGTGCTTTTGTGAGTATGAAAGGTATGGTGGAGGTGATGTTTTCCTAGGTGATGACTCGACATCAAAATCACAGGACGATGAAAATTCAAGTTGAAGATGATGGCTGCAAGGATTAGATCACTCCTTGGTGTTCTGTACATACCAAGACTGACCATAAATTTGATTCTTGTACACAAAATGGACGGTGCAGGAATAACAATAATGTTTGAAAAAGAAACTCGTAGGATGGTTCAAGGAGCAATGGTGTTGTTGAAGGGAGCTTGAATTAGAAATCTGTATAAGATGAAAGGAAGTATTATTATTGATGAGTGTAATAGTCCCATTGTTCCTAAGATTGAATTTGAAGAAGAAAAAACTCCTACAATCTCTGGAGAAAAGGCTACGTTGTGGCATCAAAGACTGGGGCATATCATAGAGAAGGGATTTCAACTACTACATGGTAAAGGGATGGTTGAAACTATGTCCAAGTTATCTCTAGATTTTGATTTATGTGAACATTGTGTATATGGGGAGCGGAATTGGGTAAGATTCCCTTTGGGTGCAACGAGGTAAGAGGGAATTTTATAGTTGGTGCAAAGTGATGTGTTTGGACCTGTGTTAGTTCCATCACTGGGAAAATCTGTGTGCTATGTCTCATTTATAAATGACTTCTTGATAAATACATGGATATATTTCCTCATGAAGAAATATGAAGTCTTTGACAAGTTTAAAGAGTTTAAGGATCTTGTGGAAAATTAAACAAAGAAAAGAATTAAGGCGTTGAGGATGGATAATGGTGGAGAGTTCTACAGAAATGAATTCAAATATTTATTTAAGCAGTGTGTTATAGTAAGGAAAAAGACTACTCCATATACACTTCAACGGAATGGAGTTACAAAAAGGATGAACATGATGTTGATGGAAAAAGCAAGGTTTATGCTCAATGGTGTTGGGTTAGGACATGAATTTTGGGCAGAGACAGTGGGTACTGCATGTTACATGGTCAATCGATCACCTTCATCAACACTGAATGAAAATACTCCACATGAGGTATGGATTGGAAAGAAATCGTCTCACACATCTTAGGGTATTTGGCTATGAGGCCTATGTTTACATTCCAAAGGAAAGTATGAATAAGCTAGATAAAAAGGATGAAAAGTGTATATGTATTGGGTATAAAAATAGTTTGAAAATTTATGAGCTTTGGAACCCAAAAACTAAGAAGGTGATGTATAGTCAAGATGTGGTATTTAGAGAAATTAAAGATGTTTTCAAATAGAAATTCCTACCATGGAAGGCAGAACCAGAGAAAATAGAGTTTGAGTTGAAGGATGATGAATCAGACTCTACAGAAGAACAAGAATCAAAAGAAGAATATCCTCATACTCTAGTATTGAGGAGATCGAAAGAAAACTCTGAAAAAAAGGACATGGTTGAATAAATGACAGCCTTGGATAAGAATGAATCTTGGGATCTAGTGGAGTTTTTGACTAGAAGAAATCTCATTGCCAGCAAATGGGTGTTTAAAAACAAGTTGAATGAAAAAGACAAAGTGGAGAAATACAAAGCTAGGTTAGTAGCCAAAGGTTATTCCTAGGTTGAGGGAATTGACTTCGGTGAGAATTTTTCTCCTATTGCCAAGTTAACTTCTATTAGATTTTTTTATATGTTGTTTTTGCATTTGATTTTGAAGTAGAATAGATGGATGTGAAGACAACATTCCTACGTGGGGATTTAGAAGAATAAATCTACATGAAACAACTAGAAAGATTTGTTGTGAAGGGAAAGAAGGAGATGGAATGCAAGCTAAAAACATCCCTATATGGATTAAAACAATCACCAAGGATGTGATATAAAAAATTTGGCTATGATTCTCCCAAACGATGGCTCTGATACCATGAATATAATACAGAAAGAAGAATACACCAAAATATTGAAGAGTGAACACACAAAATTGATTTCTTATTAAATGTATAAATATTATACATGTGACAATTTTACAGTTTAGTAATGGAAGTAACTATAAAATGGTTTCACAAACTAACTATAAGTAGTTAATGAGATTACAACTCCTAATAAAATCTACAGACCAACGTTAAGGAACAACAACCCAATTTGAGTGGCTCGCATACTCTAGTGAAATACACACTCTCTCTAATCCTCCCTCCAAATTTCAACATTTCTGCAAGAGAAAAGGAACTGTGGACTGGAGAATAGTTTAAAGACAATACGAGATTTCCAATTTCTCATTTGTTGACTCCTAATTTTCCATAAAATGCAATATGTAATCCTCTATACAAACAAAACCAATATTTTGAAAGGTAGTGTAGAATCTGTGAACTTTGTCGATGCATGGAGAAGGGTTCCAATGTTCTACCATATCAGAAGCATGTATTACCTCGAGGGTAATGGCCCTGTAGAATAGTCTTGTGATAATAGTCAAACCCGGACATGCACTAAGTTGCATCGTGATCAACCTTTCCTCCTCCCACAAAGGTGTGGAGAGAGGAAAGAGGGACATAATTCGGATGACCAACAAAATAGTCCAACCCTTATAAAAAGAATGGGGAGGCGGTTGAGGGTTGATATGAAAACCATTAGAAAAAACCTAATCGTTCATTTTGGTGAGATCCAACAGTTGAAATATGTGATCCTTTGTCATTTAAAAAAAATGTGTTGTGTTTGTCAATCTTTAAATATAGAAAGATTGTTGTGGTATTTTTATTTTTATTTTTTAATATTAAATTTTACAATTAGGGGTGGCATGTGTGGAGATTTTCATTTATCTTGGAGGAAAAACATAATTTACCTATGTTTGGGGATAGGATATGTAATTCAATAACCAACAAATATCGTGTTTATTACGGCAAGGGATTGCAATTAATTATGGATGCACAAACTCAATTTCTAATAATGGTGGGAGACTTTAGCATAATCATCGAGTCAATGAGTAAAAATATTTTCTTTTCGACTACAAACTAGCATTTATTCTGGTATTGTATATTTTAATCTTGTACAATTAATTATTGCAAATGATTCTTAATAAAAACAGAAAATATGCAATGAAACACACATACATTACACACAGATTTTTACCCTGGAAACCCACACTGGGAAAACCGACAACTTATTTAGAGCCACACCTCTAATCTTCTATTCATCATCCTTCATTGTTTCCAATACAATATACATATAGGATCATGCGACATTCAAACCCCTAATCCATTGACCCAGATTAGTCAACAACCCTAATTCCTTAACCATAATTAGAAAAACATCAACAAAAACTATGTGCCGAAAAATTGTCCAAAAACGGATGCAAAAAACGCCATTATTTATTTGATGGAGCCAAGGATCAAGAATCAAGAAAGCTTTAAAAATTAATTATTTCATATTTTTTCACACGATGATGGAAGTGAGGAAGGAGATGATATGGAAAAATACTTACAGAAAATAATAAAAAAAGTTCTAAGATTAATTTAGGCATGTAAAGTGGTCATTTCAAGAAAAAATAGAACTTCATTTTCAAAAGACAATTTGCCATGAAGACTAATAAATATGGAAATAATAAATAATAAATTGATGAGAGTAAATGTATACAAATCATATATGTTTATTTTATTTTTCTAGGACATAACAACTATTTCTTAAATCATACATAATCAAATAAAAGGCATATTTAAAGATAAAGAAATGCAACACCCTCTATGTTTATTTTGAAAAAGTCAATGCACTAAATTATGTGCATGGTGCATTCTCTCCATTATAATATACATTATTTATGAATTAATGGGCATGATGTACCAACCACTGAGCCAATGATTGACTCAATGCATGATGCTTAATGTTTCCCTTTGACACACATCTCACTTGTTTTCATTCTTTGTTAACTCTCCATTTTACCAAACTTTCTCATTAATGTTTAGCACAACTAAGGAATCTTGCTACTTGATAGCACTGGGTCCATACTACAACATGTAAAATTGGTTCCAAATCCAATAGGAATTGTGTTGGAAGTTAGAGTTCCATCCTTGTGATAAGAACTTTGTCCATGGAACTTTGCTTTTAGAGGTTTTGGCCAATTAAAAGACCGTGTTTTCGAAAAAATTGAACAAAATACATAAAATTTTGACTCGCTAAAAATGAGAGGATTTCAATACCCCATAGTACCCCATAGTTGATGCCCAACTTGATTTGGTAAAGCAGAGGTTTAAATTCATAAATCAACAAATATATATGCATCCTAAGTGATTCAATGAGTGCATGGTGCTTAATATTTCCTCTTGTCAAACCTCACAACGCAACACACCAAATAGAGTCTGCCTCCTAGACCCAACCCAACACATCTCAGGTCTCCACCAACATCATCCCATTTCCCCACACTAGGCTTGAAATCCCAAAGCAATCACTAGCAAGGGTAAAGCCAATTGAATTTGAGGAAAATCACAAATAAATAAAAGACAAAAAATAAATCCTAAGATATTAGAACTCACCCCATTTGTTAAGGTGAATTAACTAAGCAAAATTGTATGAGACATCATAAATTTCCTTTCTCATATAATTACTATAATTATAGTCTAGTTTAACTATGTTATTTTTTGAATTTTTTTTGTTTATTTTTTTCAAAATTTAGTAAAAAATTTAGAAGAATTGTTGGAAGTACAAAGATAAATGGTTGAGCTTGCACAATCCAAGTGTAACAATGGTAGATATTTTTCAAGAAGTTGAATCCATTTATGTAGTCAAAAATGCAATTTCAACCATAAAAAATTGTAATTTCACAAAAAATTACATAACCAAATTCCAATGATAATTATAAAAAAAATCCAAAAAAATGGTGAATATTACTTGCCATCCAATTCATCATCTCATTATTTAAGCATGCATGTTAATGTAGTGATTAATTAATTTTTTAAGATAAATTATGAAGAAATTGTTATTAAATCTGGGTATATAATTTTTTATGAAATTACATTTTTTATGCAAGTGATATTCACAAAAAAAACCAGTACTAGTAATTGATAGTATGTCATTTTCATCTTATTTATTAAATGATAAATAATATGATATCCAACTAGAAAACAAATAGACTACCAATCATGAGTAATACATCTTAATTTTTGCCACCTCTAATAAAAAGAGGTGACGAATTTTCTCCATTATTTCCGCACTGGGCCCTTTAATTAAATGATTAGGGTAGAAGACACCCATCACTAACTTGAATAGAGATAATGTTTTTCATCGTATTCATTAAATGGTAAATAATATAATGTTCAACTAAAAAAATACACTACCCATCATGAGTAATACGTCTTAATTTTTGCTATGTCTAATAAAAAGAGGTGACAAATTTTCTCCATTATTTCCACACTGAGCCCTTTAATTGAATGACTAGGGTACAAGAGCATTGACTCAAAGTTGTCTATGGCTTATTATGAGAGTTAATTCATTCCACAATTTTTCTAAAGCGCATTCTGATTAAAAAAGTGACAAATTTTCTATATTGTTTCCAAAATGGACCTTGCCCCTCTGCCTCTCACTTTAGTGACAAGGGTGCAATAGACCCATCTCTAACTTTTTTGACGCGTATTTTGAATTAAAAGTGACAAAATAGGGTGCTTTGAATAGTCGAAATTGCAATCCATATCAACCATTTTCAATCCGCAAGTTGCGAGGTTCCTCACTAAGAGATAGGGGATACATGTGCTTAGTATATAACGTATAAAGTAAGGGTGTTGTAAAATATTTTGAGCAATCAAATTATACAAAAATAATCACTCAAATCTATGAATCTAACAATAATAATTACTCAAATTTGTGGATATAACAATTTCTCATAGGATTTTGGATAAATGTCCTCAATAAATATTACCAAAGAAAAGTCATTTGATAAAACATTTAGACTACAACAAAGAAAAATCACTTGATAGAACGTTTAAACTATGGCTAAAGAAGAGATAAAGACATTACCAAAGAAAAGTCATTTGATTAAACATTTAGACTACGACAAAGAAAAATAATTTGATAGAACGTTTAACCTACGGCTAAAGCAAAGATAAAGGAAGGTTTGGTTTCCAAAAAGGTCCCGCCTAGTGAATCAAGGAAGATAGTACAAGAAACCCCACAATAAATTGAGAGATGGAGACATAATGGGGTCTGGGTCTGTTGCAAGCTTGTCCATGAATTAATATAGATAGAGGCAGGGATTTGGAAATCAAATTTTGGTTGTTCATTTTATGTTTTATCGTTAAACTTGATGTGTAATTTTATTTATTTAATAAATAATAAATATAAAGTTAAAATATATGCTAATTTGATTTCTCAAAATAAATTAAATTATTTATAAAAAAGATTTATAATAAATTATTATTTTTATTTATAATTTAAATTTTATAATGTTTTCTTTCAATTATATTTTATTTAATATTTGTTTCCAGTTATAAAATATTATATTAATACATATAATTTAATGTGTTTTTCTTTTATTTATATATTTCTCTTCATAAAACAAATATATATTCAAGACCTATTCTTTCTTTGCCTTACCTCGTTGTTGTGAGTTATTCTTGAAGGATGTGCCTTTCCCAGCTAACAGTGATTTGTCACTAGCTAGATTAGGGTGAGATGGGCACATATTCTACAATTCTAATGATTGCATGAAAAAGGTAAGCATTATCTAGCTCCCTTAGCTTTTTCAGATAGATAGAATAGGGTAGCCCAGCTTCTCTCTCTTTTTCCTTACATTCAATAAGGAGACAAGGAGAGTACATGTATACCTTTATATGAGTTTTTATAGGCCACTACACCTCTCTTATGCTTCATGCATGGGAGGGGTGCTTTCATTTCCCATTGTACGTATATGTAAAACTATAGTAACTTATAAACATAGGATACATTTATCATCTATAACATTACTTGTTCACAACTACGGTAGAAATAGTAATACGCAAGGCAAAAGCCACAGAAGAAAAACTAGAAGGCCAATCAAGATTCAACAAGGTTTACTCAAGAAGGAGTGTCCCTCAGACCACAAGAAATGAAAAATACATACCACCCAATCTACATGAAGATAGAAGAAAAAGTTTAGAGTCCCAAAGGATAAAATAAGGAAAATGTAAACGATGTAGAGAGAAATGGGACCCTAGACATAGGTGTCAAATCGAAGATAACTCAAAAAAAATTTACACTTGTGAAGAAGAAAAAGACGATGAATCAGACTCAACAGAATCAATAAATGAAGAAATGGAAAATTTCCAAAATGACATTTCATATCTCATAGAAGACAACACACCAAGAATATCTCTCGCAACCATCACAGGCATTACCCAACCACAAACTCTTAAATTAAAATGACATATAAAAAATGATAATGTCACCGTACTAATAGACACTGGAAGTACCCACAATTTCCTCGATATCAAGATTGCAAGGAAACTCAAATAATTTGTATATCCAGTTCCAGACATGAAAGTAATGGTTGCAGATCGCAAATAAATTGGAAATGTCAGAAAGTTCCATAAGGTGAAACTCCAAATGAAAAATTTCAATTTGGAATAAGAACTCCACACCATCCCTTTGGGAGGAGTAGATGTGGTTTTAGGATTCCAATGGTTACAAACATTGGGCACATACTTAGTCAATCACTAGGAACATTTCATCCAATTCAAGTGGCAAGGGAAAAGGTATAAATTATATGGTTTTCAACCTCCACAAACACAGGTTGCGTCATCACATAAAATGAATAAAATGATCTGAAAAGGAGAAACTGCATACTTCATCCAATGCCACAACATATAAATACAAGAATCAAAACAGGATGACTCTAGAACATCAGACGTCCAAGATCTACTTCAAAAACACAAGAAGGTATTTCAAGACCTTCCCATGGAGTTACCGCCTCAAAAAAGAATTGAACATATAATTGAAGTTAAACCAGGATCAAGCCCAATCAAGGTTAGACCATACAGATACCCTCATCACCACAAAACAAATATAAAAAGATTAGTCCAAGACCTATTAAAATGTGGTGTCATCACGAAAAGCAGAATTCCATATGCAACTCCAGTAGTGCTAGTTTGAAAGAAAGATGAATCTTTCAGATTATGCATAGATTACCGAGGGACAAACAAAATACCAATTAAAACCAAATTTCCCATCCCATTTATTGATGAAATGTTGGATGAACTTCATCGAGCAAGATATTTTTCAAAACTTGATTTAAGATCTGGGTGCTATCACATTAGATTCATACTAGAAGATGTATCCAAGACTGCCTTCCAAACACACGAAGGACACTACGAATTTAAGGTGATGTCTTTTGGGCTAACTAATGCCCCCACCACCTTCCAAGTGACAATGAATGAATTATTTTACCCATACTTATAGAAACATGTCTTAGTTTTCTTCGATGATATATTAGTGTACAGTAAAACATGGGAGGAGAATATGAAGTATTTGGGACAAGTTTTATCTCTTTTGGAGGAAAATCAATTCTATGCCAAAATGTCAAAATGTACATTTGGCAAGGAGGAAGTAGAGTACCTTGGTCACATCATATCCAAAAAAGGATTCAAGTTAGACCCCAAGAAAATAAGGGCAATCACAGAATGACCTAAACCCAAAAACATATCCAAGTTAAGAGGATTTCTAGGATTGGAAGGATACTATTGAAGATTCGTCAAGAATTATGCTCATTTAACCAACCCCCCTAAAAAATCTCCTTAAGAAAAACTCCTTCCAGTGGAATTTGGAAGCACAAAAATATTTTGAAAACTTAAAAAACATTATGTCCACAACCCTGGTATTAGCAACACCTGACTTCTCCATACCTTTCATCATCAAGTGTGATGTGTCAGGTTTTGGAATTGGAGCAATATTGATGCAAGATGGGCACCCAATAGCTTTTGAGAGAAGGAAATTAAATAAAGCAGAATGATTACAATCCACTTACAACAAGGAAATGCTTGCCATCATGCATGCATTAAAAAAATGGCACCAATATCTATTGGGAAGTAAGTTCTTGCTACACACAAATCATAGCAGTCTCTAGTACTTGTTACAACAAAAAACATTGTCAACCGAACAACAAAAGTGCATAGAGAAAATCGCCATGTTTGATATGGAAATTCTACATAAAAGAGGAAAAGACAACATTGTGGTTGATGTCCTATCATCAAAAGATGAAGAAACACAAGTTTTTGCAATATTAATAGCTGTTCCAAAATGGTTGGATGAAATTCGAACCGAGTATGCAAAAAACTGAGAGACTTGATCTATAATCAACAATTTAAATCAATACCCTAAGTTTGAATGGAAGAACGACATCTTATGATATAAAGGGAGAATCTACTTAAATACCAACTATTGGCCCTTGGTTATGGAAGGAAGTGAAGATCAAGGAATAAAAGGGAGAAAGCGAACTTCGTGGAAGGCACAATGATTGATACTTGGTCGAAGTGAGAAAAAGAGTAGAAAAGATGGAGCGAAGCTCGAGAAAGAAATCCATTGGAAGAGGAGGTCGATAATGACAAATCAGTAAGGAAGAAGGATCGGGGACAAGTCAGCAAGAAGAAAAATCCATCGTTGAGTGCTTTGGAGCACCACGCAAGAAGGAAGGAAAGATAGGCTGGCGAAGCCCTAAAAACACGGGTCAAGTTGACCTAGGTTTTTAGACACCTAGGGTTTTGGTATCTAGGGTTTTGGACACCTAGGTTTCGGCCTAAGGATGTCGATAAATTATTGTAATGTATAAATAGAGGTCTAAAGGGCCTAGGTTGGGTTGGTATGATATTGTTGTTGATCCAGTTGTATTGTTGATGTGAGTGAGTATTGTATCGAGAGAGAGAAGTGATGAGTATGAGAGCCTTCTGGATTGTAAGATCTTCAGCTGGGTGTGGAGATCAACCCTGTAGTTGAGTGCATAGGGAGGGGAGAGAAATATAGAATAAGAGAGGAGATCTGCTAGCTAAGAGCACAGATAAGAACCGTAAGCTTTTCCCAAATATAATATAGCACAGTTTTGTGGACATAACCCTATAGAGAGGGTGAACCACGTATATTTTGTGTTGTGTGTGATTGGTATTTTGTATTTGTCATTCATATATTGTTATTGCATTCTTGAGATAGATATGATAGATGCATGGAGTAGCTCAAGATGATAAGTGATATATGAATGTTGTGTTGTTCTGGTGTTAGATCCACTTGATATTCCCTTTGGTTGTAGACATCTCTGTCCTACAACCCCCTCATAACTGCTTCGGGTGAGACTGCATCTGCTTCGCAGGTGTTGCCGAAAGAGACAGTAGTTAGGGCTTGTTGGTGTGCTCTTGGAGATGAACCCTGGGTTTGCCCTTGTGCCAACAAATGGTTCCATTGTTGGAGATAGAACATCGCAGTAATGCAGAACGAGAGAAGCTTTCCCTGCAAGAAAAGTTCGACAAAGAAAAAACCCAGATGTATAAAGAAAAGGAAAAATTTCTCGCAGAGCAACTTGAAGTTAAGAAAATGGTTCACAGAGCACTTCACTCTGTGATAGTAATCGAGGTAATGACCGTAGAATGAGTTCCACAGCAGGTGGCACAACTTGAAGAAGTAATCTAGCAGCTCCAACAGCGCATAATAGACTTGGAGCTCCACACTATTCGCGAGACCCCTCAAGATGTACGAGACCAAAGGGAAGCAACTGCCTGCAGCGCAATTGACAGATTAAAATCTCTTGCCTTGGAGTGCAAGAAGATAAGTAACCAGAGTGCCCAGACATATGAAAACCTGACAGAGAATCCAAAATTACAGGTGTTGGAGTCGCAACTCTAGAAAGAAAAACAACATGCGGATACACTACAGGCACAGCTGAAGACCCTATTAGCAGTAGATAGAATGAAGAGATCTCATTAACAACGCACAGCTCAACAACAGATTCACATGATTCAAATCAAAGTGATGGAAGTCACTCAAAGAATCCAACCTGTGCAAGATAAGGCGTGCCTGTTGTTTTCCGAGATCGAGAGCCAAGGAACATAGCTTGAACAGGTCGTCCTTGTTAGAATATAGAAGATTGTTCTCATTTTACCATTGACGATACCCTCGTCACCCTACCATAGGCCGAAGCCACCCTCCGAGCACCTTGACCTTGACAGAGAAGAGAATCTTGGTAGCAATCCAATAGCCAAGAGAGGCTAATGCACCAAGCAAGAATAGAAACCAAGATGATCAAATAATCCCACCCAGAAGCTAGCGCACACTTTCCCAAAGACTTGCGCACAAGACTGCCACTGTGTTGCGCAGATCCAATTCTCTCTGCAACTAATGAGATGTGAATAATGAGAACTAGCACCCTGTATTTATAGTAGTCTAGGAAGTCTTACTAGGGCTGACTTCTCCTCCTGGGTACTAATAAATTCATATTAAATATATTTTTGAAGCCGACAACTTGTCTAGGATTTCCTTCACTTCTTTTCTTCCTTCCGGAATATTATAATCTTGTCATAGGTCATAATAAAGGTTCATACCTCCCAAATCTACCATAATATTAACACTCCCTCCTAGCTAGGGAGGTATTGTCTTGAGCACAAACAGACCATTCAACTAGTAGTATCACGAGCACCGTCATTATTATCCAACTGGATAATCTCCTATGACAATTGGTACAATATCAATTAATAGAACACAACTGTGTCTATCCATGGTAGTACACAACTATCTGACACATAGTCACAACCAGTGGAACATATCCACCACAGTAGTATATCTCTAATGTCTGGAGATAGGCAGTCTCCATAACAATCATCTGATGACAACCTGCAGGTAAAATATTGTTAAGAATAAACTGAATCATCTAGGCCAATATTTCACTCACATCTATGAGATCTGAAAGAATATTTTCCCTCAGTATAAAACATCAACAATGGGCTATCTTCCCTATTCTTCTCAAACAAGGAAGAATGATTGTTTCTAATTTATGAGCCTGCACCATTCCTCACCCTGGGCCATTCTTCCTACACTAATCAAAGTGCACCCTGGAGAGAATGTATAAACCCTAAGGAATGTCTGAGTGTGGACCATTCCCCACCCTGGTTCATTCCTTCTACACTAATCAAAGTGCACCTTGGAGAGAATGTAAAACCCTAAGGAATGTATGTCCCTGATTGCTGAGCCTGGACCATTCCCCACCCTGGGCCATTCCTCCTACACTAATCAAAGTGCACCCTAGAGAGAATTTGTAACCCTAAGGAATGAATGTTTGGACCATTTCCTCTATTAACCATAAGAGGAAAATACTGTCCTATATCAACCTCCAAAACGGACCATTTCTCATATTAACCACAATGAGAAATCGTTGTCCAGTGAGGCGTGCCAGTCTTCTTGAGTAACCCTCAAGAAGAGAGACTGCCCTAGACCACTCCCCATGTTAACCACAATGGGAAGTCGTTGTCTATGATACATCAGCACAGACTACTTCCCATGTTAACCACAATGGGAAGTCACTATCCGTCAGAAATCTCAATCCACTTTCCGAACAAGAAAGAATCTATCCAATCTGGACTATTTTTAAAATAATTATAAATGCTTCAATAATATTTTCAGTGCTCCCTCCTAACTTGGAGAGTCTTCCCTTTCAGCTAAGGGAGTTATTTCCATGATCCCCATCTTCTCTCGGAAATATGCAAACTTTATTCTAGATAGAGGTTTCATCAGAATGTTTGTTGTCTACTCATCAGTGGGGATATACTTGATATTTACCTCTCCTTCCTGGACTTTATCTCGAATAAAGTAGTATTTGATCTCAATGTGCTTTGACCTTTCATGAAACACTGGATGTTCTGATAATCTTATATAACTTTGATTATCAAAATATATTATGGTCGATTCTGGAATCTGATCAAATAAATCAGAGATTAACTTCCTTAGCCATACTGCTTATGTGCATGATTCACATCCTGCCATATACTCTGCTTCTGTTATGCTGAGTGCGATAGAATTTTGTTTCCTGCTGCCCCAAGATATCATAGTGGAGCCCAAGCTGAAACACATACCTGAAGTGCTCTTTTTGTCTTCTGCACTTCCTGCCCAATCAGAGTCTATGAATCCATGAAGTTGGATATCACTGGATGCAGTATATCTCAAGCCATAGTTTATTGTCCCACGAATATATCTTAGGACATGCTTTGTAGTTATCCAATTCTCTTGTCTAGGTTCCACCTGGAACTGAATTAGTGTATTTACAGCAAAGCAAATATCTGGTCGAGTATTTACCAAATACATCAATGATCCAATTAGTTGTCGATATACAGATGGATCTACTGGATCGAAATCTGGGACTTTCACTTTTCTTGTATCCGCATTCATAGGAGTGTCCATGGACTTACAATCCATCATTCCAAATTTCTGAAGGATCTTTATTGCGTACTTTCCTTGTCCAAGGAATACTTCACCATGCTTCTGCCATACTTCTAGTCCCAAGTAATAATGCATGAGACCTAGATCTTTCATATCAAATTCAGAAGCTAATTCCTTCTTGCACTGGATAATGAGAGATTCTTCACCTGTTATGAATAGATCGTCAACATATAATAGTAGAATCATGGGTGCATTATCCACGACTTTGTAATAAAAGGTTTGGATCTGCATGACTCTTGGAGAAACCAAGTCTTGTTATATAGCTGTCCATTCTGGCATACCAAGCCCTTGGAGCTTGCTTGAGTCCGTATAGAGATTTCTTCAATCTGCAAAAGTGAGTGTCTCTGGAATGTACCTCAAACCCTTGAGGTTGTTCAATATATACTTCTTATTCAATTGCTCCATTCAGAAAAGATGTCTTTACATCCATCTGATGTATATTTCATCCCATGGAAGCGGCAAGAGATATGATAGCTCTGATGGAGGTATACCTAGCCACTGGAGCAAAGGTTTCGTCATAATATTCTCCCTCCTTATGGGAGAAGCCTCTGGCCATGAATCTTGCCTTGTATTTATCCACGCTTCCGTCTGCTGCATGTTTGATCTTGTATACCTATTTTGAGGTTACCACAAATTTTTCTTTAGGTCTAGGTACAATTTCCCATACCTCATTTTTCGTAATGGATTGATGCTCTTTCGTCATAGCTTCTTTCCATTATCTCTTTTGAACTGCTTCTTCAAATGTGGCAGGTTCTTCATCTAGAAGCTTCGTCATGTATGCTGCATAACTTGAGAATCTTTTTGGTCTTTTACTCTTCCTGGATGTTCCTTCTAGAACCTTGAGTCTTTCTGCATCTTGTAATGTAGCTTCAAGCCAAGCTAGTCGTTTCTTGGTCTTCGGTGCGATATTTGAATCCATATTTTCACATGGCTCCATAGGATGATCAGGTTGATCCTTTTCATCATTTTTGTTTTCTGTGTTTTCTTCATTAGGTTCTTCAAGCTCTTCTTCTTCTGTAATTTCTTCGATGGATTTCCCAAAGGCCATCCGTTCATTGAACGTTATGTCTCTGCTAACTTCGATCTTGTGTTGCTCTGGAATATATATTCTATAGGCCTTGGATGAATTACTATATCCCATGAATATTCCCTTCTTTCCTGAGGGTTCTAGTTTATTCCTTTTGTCCTTGGGAATATGAGAGTAAACTAGACATCCAAATATTCTTAGGTTTTCCACGTTAGGTTTCTTACCTGAGAAGGATTCCTCTGTTGTCATGTCCTTCAATATACGATGAGGACTTCTATTCTACACATATATTGTTGTCATTGTTTCTTCTCCCCATAAGAACATGGTTGATCATTCAATAAGGCTTTTACAGTTTCTTCGATAGATCTATTCTTTCTTTCTGCTACACCATTTTGTTGAGGATTATGAGGAACAGTCAGCTCCCTCCTAATCCCTGCCGATTTGCAGAATGCAGCGAACTCCTTCGAGGTGTATTCTCCTCCATTATCTGTTCTTAATGTCTTGATCTTCTTGTTCATGAGGTTTTCTATTTCTGCTTTGAATTCTTGGAACTTGTTGAATACTTCGTCTTTTCTCTTCAATAGGTATAGCCACGTCTTTCTTGAATAGTCATCTATGAAGATTACGTAGTAAAGAGATCCTCCTAGGGATTTGACTGTCATTGGACCACAAACATCTGAGTTTATTAGATCTAGGATCTCCTTAGATCTGTTGTTGCTGCTTGGGAATGGTTTCTTGATATTCTTCCCAAGGGCACATCCCTTGCAGATTCCTTCATGTGTATATTTCAATTCTGGTATTCCTTCAACCATTCTTCTAAGAAAAGGTAATTCTTGATAATTGATATGAGTGTACCTTCTATGCCAAAGCTCATTAGGGTTGACTTCATCATGTACGAGAGCTTATTCATTTTGCTCTAGTAGTCTATACAGATTTCCTTCACGACTTCCAATAACCCTAGAATTCTCTATGCTGGAGTTCTTATGCCATGATAACACCTTTCCATCCACAAAGGCTATTATGTTTCCTTTGTCTTCTAGACATGATATCGACACAAGATTGTTTTCTAAACTAGGTACATATAAAACATTGCTTAAGTGAACATGGTTATAATCTGAATTCAACTTGACAGAGGCTTGTCCAAATCCTTCGACGAGGTAAGTGATTTTGTCTCCAAGCGCCACTTTGTAAGATGTATTCTTCTCATTTAGATTTGAGAGTCTTTCTTGATCTCTCGTCATGTGCCTAGAAGCACCACTATTGATTATCCACATGTCATCTTCAATCGTTCTAGTGAGTGTTGAGTAGTGTAAGAGACTGATCATTTTTCTCATGTCTTCGGTTGACTGGTAACTGGTCATGCCTTGATCCAAAACTTCAACTTCATCGTTTATGTCTTCTAAGAGAGCCAAAAGGTGCATTGAACTAGGGAGCAACTGAATGTATTCTCCTTAAGCGAGATGCTCCATCACAAGGTGTCGGATCTGAGAATTAGGGTTTCTGCAACTGCTTCTGCTAGTAACCCTAGGTGTAGTGTTTTGGAAGCTTCTCCTGCTAGTAACCCTAGCGACAGTTCCTCAATGAGATCAATATCTAGTAGCTATGCTTCCTTCCAGCGTTTTAGGCTGAATGAAGGAGGTGTGGGCCCATAACCTATTAGAATATAGAAGATTGTTTTCGTTTTACCATTGATGATACCCTCGTCACCCAACCATAGGCCAAAGCCACCCTCCGAGCACCTTGACCTTGATAGAGAAGAGAATCCTGGTAGAAATCCAATAGCCAAGAGAGGCTAATGCACCAAGCAAGAATAGAAACCAAGTTGATCAGACAATCCGACCCAGAAGCTAGTGCACACTTTCCCAGAGACTTGCGCACAAGACTGCCACTGTGTTGCATAGATCCAGTTCTCTCTGCAACTCCTGAGATGTGAATAATGAGAACTGGCACCCTGTATTTATAGTAGTCTAGGAAAGCTTATTGGGGCTGACTTCTCCTCCTGGGTACTAATAAATTCATATTAAATATATTTTTGCAGCCGACAACTTGTTTAGGGTTTCCTTCACTTCTTTGCTTCCTTCCAGAATATTCCAATCTCATCATAGGTCACAATAGAGGTTCATGCCTCCCAAAGCTACCATAATATTAACAATCCTCATAGTAGAGCAGTGCCTAGAAGGACTGGTGAATGACGCAGTGATCCAGGAGCTCACCGAACAAGAGACCACATAAAAGCAGCAAGTCGAAGCAGCTCGGGCCAAGCTCGAGGCATTCAAGGCAGAATTGGTCAGACCAAAGTGACTCGGGATGAGTCACAGGTGAGTGCTGGGGGCATGTTGGCCCTTGACCAAGTTTTGGTAGTTTCTTGGTCATGTTAACCTATTTTGGAACTTCGACAGCCTGTCGAAGGAGGAGGGAAAGATGAAGCAGAGATCATGGGATCTTGGCCCCCTTTTGGGCCTCTTTTTGGGTTTTTGGGAATATGTAACGGGAAAGGGATGTCATCCCATGGGTTTACCCATGTTTAGGCCTATTTTATGTATAAATAGATGCCTAGGCTAAGAATAAAGGAGGATATAGAGACATGAACGAATGGCTAAGTGCTAGATCTAAGTGATGTGAATGTATGCTAAGTGCTCGTATGGTTTTTGGATGCTTTGTGCATGATTGTAAGAGGCTTGCAAAGATGAGTGCAAGTGGTTGCGACAGATTGTGAAAGGATAAGTGTTGTAATACAAGGAAGAAGGATATAACGAGTTGCGTAGATCTTCTATCCTGCGTTGAGTAAGGGTTTTGAGGCTCTGTGTTGTAACAGATTGACTGAAGGCAATAAAGAAGAAGAGTTGGTGGATGTAGCCCCAGGAGAGGGGTGAACCACATAAGTCATGTGTTGTCTTGCTTTGTGCTTTACCTTAATGTGTTTATGTCTTCTTTTGCTAAGTGCTTTTATATGGTTAAATAGATCTACTTGCTTTGTGCTTATTATGTGTGAGAATGCTAGATCTAATACATATGGTTGTGCTTACTGCTTAATATGGTTGATCTAACCTATTTATTTATGCTAAGTGCTTGTATACGATATATTCGTGTGAATACTGCGAGGCTCTATTTTATCAGTGAAGTAGATAATGATTTCATATTAAGGGACTGGAGGTGCTAAATGCTTTATTAAGTAGTATAATAACATATCTGTGTCCCAGCTAAGGTTGCAGACACTTGAGTCATGTAACCACCCTCGCCTCTACCTCGGGTGAGACTTCATCTTCTTTAAAGGTGTTGTCGAAAGGGCCAATAGTTAGGGTTTTTCTGGTGCGTTATTGTAGCGTTGAACCCTGGGTCTGCCCCTGTGCCAACAAATGGTTCCAATATCGGGACATGAATCCTCTTGAGGGAATGTCAAGGTGGTTTCCATCGAAGACAGAATTTCAAAAGTGGATAGAAGATCAAGAAAAGGACTTCGTTGAAGCCCAGAACAAGAACCCTAATCTTAGTTCAGAGGACTGGTTGGAGAAATATATTTTTACTAATATACATGAGATATTCTTTGGAGGAATCCATCAGGAGCTGTATGAATGGCTAGCTATATTAGCAGATACCCAGTTTGAGATCCGATCTAGACCTCCTGTGGTTTGGACATTGGAGTTGATCAAGAAGGTCAAGAAAGATGATAACACTGTATCACGAGCAATAGATCACTGGTTAGATAGTACCATTGGAGGGTACATCACAAAGTTTTTTGTTGACAGAGTAGAGTCATACAACCAAGCTGAGAGATACTTCTTTAAGGGACCCAGAGGAAAATGTTTACAATTCTTGAAGTTGAGACTCAAGATGTTTCTACATGAGAAGAACATATTGAAGACACAATAGATTGGTTAAATCCAAAAAGGCTAATGTTCAAAAATTCTAACAGCAACAGAGACACAGAAGCTAGACATACGCACAGTGGGAAAGTGTGCAAAGAAGTCCATCTTGTGAACTTGTTTAAGAAGAACTATGGGGAGGAGGGTTTCTACAGTGGAGAAGAAGCAGATCTAACAGACAAAGAACATTCAGAACCTACCGGGATAGAGGAAGGACAAGAGGCTAAAATCATGAAGATGGATTACACTTTTGCTTATTTTATGAGAAAAAAAACTGTATTTTCACAAGTTCTTCAACTTCCGGCATACAAAAGTATTTTTTTTATTTAGAATTTCACTTTACAGTAAAAACAAAACTTGTGAATAATTTTGTTAGCTTTTTAATGACTATTTTTCAAATTTGTTTTATCACGATTTGATATTGCAATTTGACAGTTGTTTAACAGTATGTTCCTTAAACATGAAAGGAATGATAATCAATAACTTTTTTCTACAACAATGTATCTATTATTAAACTTATGTTTTTAAGAAACAAAATATACTGCAACAATCTACAGAGACTCTATTTTATTATGACTATAATTGTAAATCTAACAGATGAATATTATAATTTCTAGAATTTTTTGAAGTTGACCAAGCTGAAAACATTGCAGATTTTAAACACATGTTTTTCTACACCTTGTATCTATCTTAATTTTTACTTAAAACTAAAATCTAAATATACCCTTCTGAAGCGAACAGTTTAAGGATTATGAATATATTTGTTTCTAAATTTTTCACTGTACATTTTTAGAGATACAAATATTTCATTTCACCGAATCATAATGTCTGCTGAAAATATTATGCAGTGAGTTTTTTTAAAAATTAAATAAAATTAGATAAAAATAAAGAAAATGAAAACAAATTATAGGAATTGAAAGTAGATTCAATTTCGGAAATGATAGTGTCATTTTCGAAACCAAATTCTCAGTATTTGCAGGAGTCCGCAACCTCCGAAGTTCAGGTAAGCTTGGGGAAATCCTCTGGTTTTTGTTCTCAGTCCCAATTTCATGTTTTCAACCAAAATAATCTTTCGGTCGAAACCTAGATTTTAACAGAATTCGTTAAAAATAAACGTTTCGGTCGAAATATTCTTACCACAGGAAAACAATTCATCCAAAAATCATTGTACATGAATTTTGAGGGCAATGTCAAGGCACCGTTCAATTTGACGTGAATATTTTCGGCCGAAAAAATTCCTAGCAACATTGTTTTGACCGAAAAACTGCTGCTAGGAATTTTTGAGACCCGATTGTCACAGAAGTGTTACCTATCTTCATGATTTTACCCAAGATGAAGAGCTTCACCGAGGAGAACTTGAAAAATCAGAAACCACGCAGAACATCGAAGTAAGTACTGCTATCCTTCCTGTTGATTCAGTAATAAGCAACCAGAGTAACCCCAATCATCAGAGCGTCCAGAGAACTCTCAATAGTAGTCCGTCGTGTATTCAGTCAGGAACCCTAGGAAGATCTATGGCAGGTGAGATGAGGCTTCCTATCTTTAGGGGATATGGATCTGAAGATCCTGACTAGCACTGGTTCCTATGTGAATCCATATGGAATATTAAAAATGTCACTGACGAAGCTGTTAAGAAAACCTAGTTTAGTACCACTCTAAGGGATCGCGCACTGAGCTAGTACATGAAGCTTTTCCAAGGAATTGCACATCCTAAGCCACTGAATCATATCAAGAACGATCTGATTGTAGAATTCAAGAAACCCAAGTCGAAGTCACAATGTATCACAGAGCTGAAAGAGATCAAGAAGAAGGTGGCCGAACCTGTTTTGGAATTCGATCAGAGGTTCAAAACCTTGATAGGCCAATTGAATTTTTAGATCTCGGATGAACAGAACAAAGAATGGTTTATTGCTTCCCTCTTACCACACATCAAAGTCCCTCTGATGCAATAAAAGATTGCTTTTTAGGCTGAGGCATTGGAGATCTCCATGAAGCTTGAATTATCCCCTATGGGAGAATCCATTTCAGGTATGAGTCAGATACTGAGTCAACTAACTAGTTTGTCTCTGCAGGTCGAAGATATGAAGAAAGACAAGGGAAAAGATAAAAGAGAAGACATCTAGTGTGTTATATGAATATCAGAAGGTCATGACAAGGAACACTTCCCTTTATTCAATGAATACTTGGCTTCTGGAGCTCTGAGCCCCTTGAAGCAAGTCACCTTACCCTGGTGTGAGGTATGTAGAAACAGACAACATACTGGTCAGTGATATTATATGCAAAAGTATGTTCAGACACCTACAAATTTGTACTACACATTCTGTAAGTCCGTAGGACATGATGATAGGGATTGTAGGGCTTATGATCTCATGCATGAAAGGTCAAGAGACATATATAATATTCAAGGTGAAGTACAGCAAGAAGGAAACACTACGCTGTATAACTCTCACGGGAGAGGAAACTTCAATCCTCATGGTGGATTCAGAGGAAGAGGAGGAGGAGGAGGAATGAGCAGAGGCTGAGGACAAATCATCTGTTATAACTGTGCACAACTAGGACATCTTGCAAGGGATTGTCAGAACCCCTGTACCACTTGCAACTACTGCAACTCATTTGACCATGTTATAGAGGATTGTCTTGTGTTGCTAGATAAGATTCAGGAAAGACGAGGACCTTAGTAGAACCCACAAGTGGAACTGATCTATGTTGAACCTCGCGGAGGAGACCCTAGAGTCACTGTTATAACCAAAGGAGGCGTTGTTACAGGAGAAGACAGACTAACCCAAGGAAAAACTATAGAGGATTTAGGAATCGGGAAAGCTACAAAGAAGACCCGGACCTTTGATGCAAAGAAAGAAAGACAAATATTCGAAGAAGCAAGAAAAGAATTTATAGGAGACCAAGGTTCTTCATCAAAAACAAGCCTAGAAGTAAGAGAGTTTGGAATGCCTCACACATTTGATCAGTCTGCTTCACCAAGAGAAGGAAAAGAGGTAAGGAAGCTCATGGAATTTTTACATACTTGTATTAAGTTGATTAAGGATGAAAGTGTTGTACAAGAGTTACAAAATTTAATCAAACAATATGAGCTAGGAAAGATAGATCCATTACTGAATAGGGTAGTACACCAAATTGGTAAGAAGAGAAGGACAAATAAGGAATTACATTTGAATGCTCAAATAGGAGAGTATGAGATACACTATGTGGTCCTCGACTTAGGGTCGGAGGTCAATGTCATGACGAAGCAAACTTGGGCACAGATGGGAAAACCAAAGTTGATCTATTCCCCTATCAGGCTTAGGATGGCTAATCAGCAGGTTGTTGGCCCATTTGGAAGATTGGAGCATGTCCCTGTGGAAATTGATGGAGTAAGAACATTTGCAGATTTTGAGGTTATTGAAATAATTGATGACAGTTTCCTTTACCCCGCGTTGTTAGGAATTGATTGGGCCTTCAATAACTCTATTGTTGTTGACTTAAAGAAGAGACGTATGAATTTTGAAAAGGATGGCCTTAGGTTCATTTCACCTTTAGATCCATATGAAGGTCAGCGATACACAGAGCCCATCCGAGAAGAAGACCATGCATATGCACTAGAAAACATCTACAAGCTAACAACCAGACAATAAGATTACATTAATCCTACAGCCGATGGGAATTTAAGCTGGCGAAATGAGAGTGTATGTTCATCAGATTCAGAAGAAGTGTTGGAGAACTGGTAGAATAAGATGTATGAAGTATCTACAATAGGATGTGCTAGATTAACGAGATAAGTTCACTGGATTGGCACAACAATAAGTAACTTACCCACCTTTGATGGTTTGAATCTTTTAGAAACCTTCTTGTCGGACTTTGAAGAGAGCATACTAACACAAGAAAGATTATTGGCCATGGATGAGGCCCTAAAATCCACACCAATGAGATGGTGGGGGGCACACAAAAGTAACATTACATATTGGGTATAGTGTCATACCCTGATGATAGCAAGGTTCTCAGCACAAATGGGAGGCTATGAAGTTCGATACCCATGTCGAATTTGCCCAAAGGACTGTAATGATCCCAAGCCAAATTCTTTCTTGGAATCACTGACTACTACTAATTTATTGAGTTATTAAGTGCATACAAGATTCATCAACACATGGAGATCACAATATATTCAATATGTAGAAGCACAAGCAAAGATCTGACCTTTTTATTATGAGCAATGTAAGATCAATGCAATAGATGGCCGATCTGGCATAAACCTCAGATGGTCGTACAAGCAATAGATATGAGCTGCTACAAAATGCTCCCGCTAATACAAAATAATGCCTCCAAAGGCTGAATAAGAAATGAAGATTAATACAAGCA
>SNQJ01S0037549.1:7533-33484 GCA_010110895.2 Picea sitchensis | reverse complement strand
CAGTGTGAGACTATGACCTAGTGGGGGTGCTCAGGCCACTGAGTCTCCTCATCACCTCTCTAAGAGGTGGGGGACATTACAAGGACCATGTGCGAAGCTGTGAGGAAGCCTAGAGAAATATTCCTCAAGAACAATGGGTGCACAAATTCATTAACATGTTAGATACGACGCCTATCAATTGGTACCTCCAAGCAGAGCTGCGCCTCATCACTACAGATTGGGAAGGTATGACTCAGAATTTTATATATACCTTCTTATTTGAAAGTCAATTTCCTTCAGTAGATCAAGCACTACAGATTGTTAGACAATAAATACTTGAGGATGCCTTTAGCCCTTCTTTAGACCAAGAAAAGGAAGAATGGATTATGCCTCTCCAAAAACTGCAAGGCTGTTACAACATTAATGTGGATGAAGACGATGATCCTAGGAAAGTGAACATCACAGAAACAAAAGGCCAGAGAGATGTGAAAGGACCAAGAGTTGAGTTACCATTTATTGGACAACCGATCAAGATTAAGAAGGTCAATATTGGTATGGAGTAGACACCAAAGTTTGCAAATGTTGGAGATTACTGGGATGCTGCCACCATCGAAAAAATTACATAATTACTGCATGAATATCAGAACTTGTTTCCAACCAAGTTCAATGATATGAAGGGAATTAAAGGGCCTATGGGAGAGATGAGGATCCCCTTAAAACCATATGCTAGACTAGTCAAACAGAGACCTTACAGATTGAACCCTAAATATAATGAGAAAGTGAAGATTGAGCTTGACAGAATGTTGGAAGTAGGGATTATAGAACCTATGGAATAATCAGAGTGGATTATCCCTATGGTAGTACAAGACAAGAAGACAGGAGAAATCAGAATATGTGTCGACCTCAAGAAGCTGAATGATGCCTGCTTACATGACCCCTTCCCTACACCATTCACTGACGAAGTGCTAGATAATGTGGGAGGCCAAGAGGTATATTCTTTTACAGATGGATTTTCAAGATACCATCAAATCCGGATTGCTAAGGAAGATCGCCACAAGACCACATTTGCAACATAATGATGGTCCTATCAGTATACAGTGATGCCATTTGGATTAAAGAATTCCCCATCCATATTTTCCAGGGTGGTGGTCGAAGCGTTCAAGGAATTTTTGCATAAATTTTTAGAAGCATATTTTGATGATTGGACTATTTTTAGTTTATTAAAGAATCATATTGAATGTCTAAGGCTAATGCTGGATAAATGCAGGCAGTGTCAAATTTCCTTGAATCTGAAGAAATGCATTTTCTTTTCACCATTTGGAGTTTTGTTAGGACATATTGTATGTAAGCAGGGATTGCTAGTAGATCCATCCAAGATCATCATTATAATTGATCTACCCCCTCCTACAATAGTTAAATAGTTGTGCACTATGTTAGGACACACAGGATACTACAGGAAGTTTATTAAAGGATATGCTCAGATTACAGCACCCATAGAGAAGATTTTGAAAAAGGATTGTCAGTTTAATTGGACTGAAGAATGCTAGCAGAGCTTCGACACACTGAAAGAGAAAATGGTTATTGTGCCCATTTTGGTTTTTCCAGATTGGACCAAGGAGTTTCATGTATATGTCGATGCATCTTCTATTTCTTTAGGAGTTGTATTAGCACAGCGAGGAGAAGGAGATATTTACCACACTCTATCTTTTTCTAGAAGAAAGCTATCAACTGATGAGATTAACTACACCACCACTGAGTGAGAAGGGTTAGCCATGGTGTACGCACTACAAAAATTTCGCCACTACTTGTTGGGAGGACACTTTAAAATGTTTACTGATCACTCTGCGTTGAAATACCTAGTCAACAAGTCAACGTTGGGGGGGGGAATATGCGGATGGCTTCTGTTATTTCAAGAGTATGATTTTGAGATCATACTCAAACCAGGAAGAATGAACAAGGGTCTTGACCACTTGTCGAGGTTGGAACATGGAGAGGAGACCACTAATTTGGAAGATACACTGCTAGATGCACAACTACTAGCCATTATAAAGATCAATGACCACTTCGCAGAAATAGTCCAGTTCCTATCAACAGGAATGGCACCCAGTGAGTATACAATTCCATAGAAGAAACAACTAGTAGTGCGTGATGCAGATTTATCACTTATAGCTGGACATATATACAAGATGGGACCAGATGAGATATTGTGAAGATGTGTTATGGAGACATAACGCCCGCCGATCCTCGCAGAAGCTCATGAAGGCATCACAGGAGGACATTATGCAGGGAAAGAAACTATGCAGAAGGTTCTTAGAGCTGGCCTTTGGTGGCCTACCTTACACATAGATGTTAAAGACTATTCCAGAGCCTGCGATATATGCCAAAGAGTTCGAAAACCATCTAGAAGAGATGAAATTCCATTAGCACCGCAACTGACCCTACAAGAATTCGAGAAATGGGCCATTGACTTCTTTGGACCTATAAACCCATTGGGAAAGTGCACAGGAGAAATGTACATAATTACAGCAACAGAGTACTTGACCAGATGGGTTGAAGCTAGAGAATTTAAGGATTGTAGTGCAACTATAGTTGCACACTTCATATTTGAAGATATCATAACCAGGTTTGGATGCCCAAAGATCCTTTTGAGTGATCAAGGTACACATTTCATCAATAAGACAACTAAATCCCTGACTGAAGAGTTTGTAGTCCACCATCAGAAGAGCACACCGTACCATCCACAAGCAAATGGGACAGTGGAAGCATTCAACAAAAATTTGGAAACAACATTAACCAAGATTTGTTGTGTGAATGAGGATGATTGGGATTTGAGAGTACCAGCCGTATTATGGGCCTATAGAACCACTTGCAAGAAGCTAACAAAGCAGAGCCCTTTCAAGTTGGTTTATGGTCTTGAAGCTATTGTTCCAATGGAGTATTTGGTACCAAGCCTGAGAATTGTTGCTTTTATAGATATGGATGACACTGGAGTTGTTAAAGAGAGGCTTATACAATTGGTCGAACTTGAGGAAGATAGATTCATTGCATGATTCCATCAACAGGTTCAGAAGGAAAGAGAGAAGTCAAGAAGAAGGCATTTACACAAGGAGACCTAGTGCTGGTTTATGACAGTAAGTTCAGCAAGCATCCTGGGAAGTTTAGAATGCATTGGCTCGGGCCATACGAGATCTCCTATGTCACAGAAGGAGGAGTTGCACAACTGAAGATGTTGAAGGGAGAATGGAAGGAAGGATTATTGAATGGGAGTCGACTGAATTTGTACTATGATAACTAGTTGCCTCGCAACTCTCACTAAAATATTGAAGAGAAGGGTCTAGGTACCAGGTGCAGTTGAAACTGGGTACCAGACACAGAAAAGATAGTCTGCACAGGGAGGAAGAGGAGGCATAAATAAGAAAGAAAGGTTGCATTGCGCAGTCCAAAGTCAAAGTACAACAAAAGAGTCAGATCGAAGTGCATCGAGACGAGTCACAGGTGAGTGTTGGGGGCCTGTTGGCCCTTGGTTATGGAAGGAAGAAAAGATCAAGGAAGAAAAGGGAGAAAGCGAACTCTGGAGAAGACACAGTGACTGATACTGGGTCGAAGTGAGAAAAAGAGCAGAAAATATGGAGCGAATCCTGAGAAAGCAAGCCATTGGAAGAGGAGGTCGAGAATGACAAGTCAGTAAGGAAGAAGGATCGAGGACAAGTCAGCAAGTGGAAAAATCCATCGTTGGATGATTTGGAGCACCAAGTGAGAAGGAAGGAAAGATAGGATGGTGAAGCCTTGAAAACAAGGGTCAAGTTGACCTAGGGTTTTGGTATCTAGGTTTCAGCCTCAGGATGTCGGTAAATGATTGTAATGTATAAATAGAGGTCTAAAGTGCATAGGTTGGGTTGGTACGATATTGTTGTTTATCTAGTTGTATTGTTGATGTGAGTGAGTATTGCATCGAGAGAGAGAAGTGTTGAGTACGAGAGCCTTCTGGATTGTAAGATCTTCAGCTGGGTGCAGAGATCAACCCTGCAGTTGAGTGCGCAGGGAGGGGAGAGAAATATGGATGAAGAGAGGATATCTTCTAGCTAAGAGCATAGATAAGAACTGTAAGCTTTGTCCAAATATAATATAGCACAGTTCAGTGGATGTAGCCCTAGAGAGAGGGTAAACCACTTATATTTTATGTTGTGTGTGATTGGTATTTTGTATTTTTCATTCATATACTGTTATTGCATTGTTGAGATAGATCTAATAGATGCATGGAGTAGATCAAGATGATAAGTGATATATGAATGATGTGTTGTTCTGGTGTTATATCCACTTGATATTCCCTTTGGTTGTAGACATCTTTGTCCTACAACCCCCTCATAACTGCTTCAGGTGAGACTGCATCTTCTTTGCAGGTGTTGCCGAAAGGGCTAGTAGTTAGGGCTTGTTGGTGCGCTCTTGGAGCTAAACCCTCATGATTGCCCAGCTGCAGATCACGCAGGATTTTTCAAAACATACTATAATGCATGAATATCATTTTTTTGGAAAGGGATGAGTGCATATATTCAAACATATGTAGCAGAATGTGATCTCTGTTAAAGGAACAAAAATGAAAATTTGTCAACCCCTGGGTTACTCCACCCGTTACACATTCCCAATAAAAAATTGGAAGAAATTTCAATGGATTTCATTGAAGGACTACCCATATCCAACGAAAAAGATAAAATATTAGTAGTAGTAGATAGACTAACCAAGTATGCACACTTTATTGGAGTAAGGAAAATAGATTCAACAAAACAAGCAACTGGAATATTCTGTAAGAATATTTACAAACTACATGGCTTCCCTAAGGTTATCGTCAACGATAGAGATGCCAAATTTAAAGGGAATTTTTGGAGAGAATTTTTCAAACAGATCAGAACCTCTCTCAATATGAGCTCATCTTACCACCCTCAAACAGATGTTCAAACATAAGTTGTCAATAAATGTTTAGAAACCTATCTTCATTTTTTAATCTCCAACAATCAAAATAGATGGATTCAATGGCTACACCTTGCTGAGTGGTGGTATAATTCCAGTTATCACACATCAACTAAAACGACACCATTCCAAGATCTTTATGGTTACGAACCTCCATCGTGGAAGGAGTTGGCCACTAGCCACATAAAATTTGCATCAGTAAAGACCATTTAGAGGAAAGTCAGAAAACCCTTCAGTTACTCAAAGAAAACTTAACAGTTGCAAGGAATCGAATGAAGCAACAAGATGACCAAAACCGAATATAAAGAGAGTTCGAAGTAGGAGACTGGGTATTTGTGAGACTTCAACCTTATAAACAGTTATCCCTTAAACAACATGGGAAGAATAAATTGGCACCAAAATTTTATGGACCATATCAAATAAATAGAAAAATCAGTCACGTAGCTTACCAACTGGATTTACCAAATAAAATTCTTATCCACAACATTTTTCATGTATCATGTCTAAAGAGAGTCTTGGGGAAACAACAAAAGGTGAAAACTATACTTCTTGTGTTGGATGAGGAAGGAAGAATCATTTTAGAGCCCTAAGCCATTATCGTCACTCGGGAAAAGAGATTACGTGCTTGAGTAATCAAGGAATACTTGATTAAATGAAAAAATCTACCGGAAGAACACGCAGCATGGGAGTCAGAGCACTTTCGCCAATTACATCCTTCCTTACCATTGCTTTGAGGACAAAGAAAAATTTAATGGAAGGGCACTGTTACAATAAATAAATAATATAAAGACATTAAAATAAATAAATAAAGTAAATTAAACATTAATGTAATAAAATGTCACGACTCTTCATAAAAACCATAAAGGGCATATATATATATGCAGGCCCTATCCTTGTAATATCATCATATTTTTACAATCAATTATTATTATATATTTTATTATGGAGTCAGAGTGAAGTTGTTCATTAAGAACCCCTTGTGTTCTTAACACACAGTGAAAGACAGTCACAGATAGCAGCAATCTCTACTTCTCCCAACCGATGGCTTTGATACGATGAATATAATATAGAAAGAAGAATACACCAAAATATTGAAGAGTGAACACACAAAATCGATTTCTTATTAAATGTATAAATATTATACATGTGATAGTTTTATGGTTTACTAACGAAAGTAACTATAAAATGGTTTCACAAACTAACTATAAGTAGTTAATGAGATTACAACTCCTAACAAAATCTACAGACCAATGTTAAGGAACAACAACCCAATTTGAGTGGCTCGCATACTCCAGTGAAATACACACTCTCTCTAATCCTCCCTCCAAATTTCAACATTTCTGCAAGAGAAAAGGACCCGTGGACTAGAGAATAGTTGAAAGACAATACCAGATTGTCGATTTCTCATTTGATGACTCCTAGTTTTCCATAAAATGCAATATGTAATCGTCTATACAAACAAAACCAGTATTTTGAAAGGTAGTGTAGAATCTGTGAACTTTGTTGATGCACAGAGAAGGGTTCCAATGTTCTACCATTTTAGGAGCATGTATTACCTCGAGGGTAATGGCCCTGTAGAATAGGCTCGTGATAATAGTTGGACTCGGACATGCACCAAGCTGCATAGGGATCGAACTTTCCTCCTCCCACAAAGGTGTGGAGAGAGGAAAGAGGGACATAATTAGGATGACCACCAAAATCGTCCAACCCTTATAAAAGGAATGGGGAAGTGGTTGAGGGCTCATATGAAAACCATTAGAAAAGATCTAATCGTTCATTTTGGTGAGATCCAACGGTTGAAATATGTGATCCTTTGTCATTTAAAAAAAATGTATTGTGTTTGTCAATCTTGAAATATAAATAGATTGTTGTGGTATTTTTATTTTTATTTTTTAATATTAAATTTTACTATTAGGGGTGGCATGTGTGGGGATTTTCATTTATCTTGGAGGAAAAACATAATTTACCTATGTTTGGGGATAGGAGATATAATTCAATAACCAAGAAAAATCGTATTTATTACGGCAAGGGATTGCAATTAATTGTGGATGCACAAACTCAATTTTTAATAATGGCGGGAGACTTTAGCATAATCATCGAGTCGATGAGTAAAACATCTCTTCTTTTCGACTACAAACTAGCCTTTATTATGGTATTGTAGATTTTAACCTTGTACAATTAATTATTGCAAATGATTCTTAATAAAAACAAAAATTGTACAATGACACACATGTACATTACACAAAGATTTTTACCTTGGAAACCCAAACTGGGAAAACCAACAACCTATTTAGAGCCACACCTCTAATCTTCTATTCATCATCCTTCATTGTTTACAATACAATATACATATAGGATCCTGCAACATCCAAACTGCTAATCCATTGACCCAGATTAGTCAACAACCCTAATTCCTTAACTGTAATTAGAAAAACATCAGCAAAAACTATGTGCCAAAAAATCGCCCAAAAACAGATGCAAAAAACGCCATTATTTATTTGATGGAGCCAAGGATCAAGAATCAAAGCTCTAAAAATTATTTATTTCATATTTTTCACACGATGATGGAAGTGAAGAAGGAGATGATATGGAAAAATCCTTAGAGCAAATGATAAGAAAAGTTCTAAGATTAATTTAGGCATGTCAAGTGGTCATTTCAAGAAAAAGTAGAACTTCATTTTCAAAAGACAATTTGCCATAAAGACTAATAAATATGGAAATAATAAATTGATGAGAGTAAATGTATACAAATAATGTATGTTTATTTTATTTTTCTAGGACATACCAACTATTTCTTAAATCATATATGGTCAAATAAAAGGCATATTTAAAGATAAAGAAATGCAACACCTTCTATGTTTATTTTGAAAAAGTCAATGCACTAAACTCTGTGCATAGTGAACTCTCTCCATTATAATATACATTATTTATGATTTAATGGACATGATGTACTAGGGACTGAGCCAATGATTGACTCAATGCATGGTGCTTAATGTTTCCCTTTGACACGTATCTCACTTGTTTTCATTATTTATTAACTTTCCATTTTAACAAACTTTATCATTAATGTTTAGCACAACTAAGGAATCTTGCTACTTGACAACACTAGGTTCATACTACAACATGTAAAATTGGTTTCAAATCCTATATGAACTGTGTTGGAAGTTAGAGTTCATCCCTGTTATAGGAACTTTGTCCATGGAACTTTGCTTTTAGAGGTTTTGGCCAATTAAAAGACCATGTTTTCAAAAAAATGAACAAAACACATAAAAATTTGACTCACCGAAAATGAGAGGATTTCAATACCCCATAGTTGACTCCCAACTTGATTTGGTAAAGCAAAGGTTTAAATGCATAAATCAACAAATAGACATGCATCTTGAGTGATTCACTGAGTGCATGGTGCTTAATATTTCCCCTTGTAAAACCTCACAACGCAACACACCAAATGGAGTCTGCCTCCTAGACCCAACCCAACCCATCTCAAGTCTCCACCAACATCATCCCATTGCCCCACCCTAGGCTTGAAATCCCAAAGCAATCACTAGCAAGGGTAACATCATCCCATTGCCCCACCCTAGGCTTGAAATACCAAAGCAATCACTAGCAAGGGTAACATCATCCCATTGCCCCACCCTAGGCTTGAAATCCCAAAGTAATCACTAGCAAGGGTAACATCATCCCATTGCCCCACCCTAGGCTTGAAATCCCAAAGCAATCACTAGCAAGGGTAAAGCCAATTTGTAATAGCCGTAGAGTTTTTTCAAGAAGTTGAATCCATTTATGTAGTCAAAAATGCAATTTCAACCATAAAAAATTGTAATTTCACAAAAAATTACATAACCAAATTCCAATGCTAATTATAGAAAAAATCCAATTTTTTTTTGGTGAATATCATTTGGCATCCAATTCATCATCTCATTCTTTAAGCGTGCATGTTAATGTAGTGATTAATGAATTGGTTAAGATAAATTATGGAAAAATTGTTATTGAATTTGGTTATATAATTTTTTTATGAAATTACAAATTTTTTTATGCAAATGATATTCACTAAAAACACTACCAATGATTAATAATATGTCATTTTCATCTTATTTATTAAATAATAAATAATATAATATCCAACTAAAAAACAAATACACTAGCAACATGAACCGGAGTAATACATCTTAATTTTTACTTTATTATTTCCACATTGGGCCCTTTAATTAAATGATTAGGGTACAAGACACCCAACGGTAACTTGAATAGAGATAGTACTTTTCATCCTATTCATTAAATGGTAAATAATATAATATTCAACTAAAAAATACACTACCCACTATTTCCACACTGGTCCTTTAATTGAATGACTAGGGTACAAGAGCCCCAACGCTGACTTGAAGTTGTCGATGGCTTGTGATGAGAGTTATTCATTCCACAATTTTTCTAAAGAGCATTCTGATTAAAAAAGTGAAATATTGTTTCCAAAATGGACCGTGCCCATGCCTCTACCTCTCCCTCTCACTTTAGTGAATAGACCTAGTTCTAACTTTTCTGACGCGTATTCTGAATTAAAAGTGACAAATAAGGTGCTTTGAATAGTCAAAATTGCAATCCATATCAACCATTTTCAATCCGCAAGTTGCGAGATTCCTCACCAAAAGATAAGGCGATACACATGTTACGCTTATCTTTTCAGTTGTGGTCAAAGCATAAAACATTTAGAATACGRCAAAGAAAAATCATTTGATAGAACGTTTAAATTACAGTTGAAGTAAACATAAAGATATTATCAAAGAAAAGTCTTTTGATAAAACATTTATACTAAGGAAAAAATAAATTATTTGATAGAACGTTTAAACTAAGGTTAAAACAAAATGGACCCTGCCCATGCCTCTTCCTTTAGTGACAAGGGTGCAATAGACCCAGCTCTAACTTTTCTTACGCGTATTCTGAATTAAAAGTGACAAATAGGGTGCTTTGAATAGTCGAATGCAATCCATATCAACCATTTTAAATCGGCAAGTTGCGAGATTCCTCACCAAAAGATAAGGCGATACACGTGTTACGTATATAATGTCTGGTCATTTCATTCTTTTAGCTGTAGCCAAAGCATAAAATATGGGTGTTGTAAAAAATTTTGGACAATCAGATTATATAAAAATAATCATTTAAATTTATGGATTTAACAATAATAATAACTCAAATTTGTAAATTTAATAATTTCTTATTAAATTTGGGACAAATGTTTCCAAAAAAATATTATGGAAAAAAAAATTATTTAATAAAACTTTTAAACTACAGAAAAAAAATCATTTAGACTGTAGCAATCAAAAGTCTTTTGATAGGATGACTACGGCTAAAACAAAGATAAGGAAAGGTTTGGTTTCCAAAAAGATCTCATCTGCTGATTCAAGGAAGACGATACAAGATACCCTGTGATAAATTGAAAGATGGAGCCATAGCGGGGTCTGGGGTTTGTTGCAAGTTTAGACCACTGCAAAGAAAAGTCATTTGATAAAAAGTTTAGACTACTGCAATGAAAAGTTGACAAATATCCCAAAAAATGTTACAAAAGAAAATTCATTTGATAAAAAGTTTAGACTACTGCAAAGAAAAGTTGACAAATATCCCAAAAATATCCCAAAAAATGTTACGAAAGAAAAGTCATGTGATAAAACATTTAGACTACCGCTAAAGAAAAATCATTTGATAAAACCTTTAGACTAAGGCAAAGAAAAGTCATTTGATAAAAAAGTTTAGATTACATCAAAGAAAAGTCATTTGATAAAACGTTTAGACTACTGCAAAGAAAAATCATTTGATAGAATGTTTAGAGATTTAGACTACGGCTAAAGCAAAGATAAAAGAAGGTTTGGTTTTCAAAAAGTCCCGGCTGTTGATTCAAAGAAGACGGTACAAGAGACCCCGCGATAAATTGAGAGATGGAGCCATAGTGGGGGGTCTATTGCAAGCTCGTCCATGAATTAATATAGATAGAGGTAGGGATTTGGAAATCAAATTTTGGTTGTTCATTTTATGTTTTATGGTTAAACTTGATGTGTAATTTTATTTATTTAATTATTTTTCAAAATAAATTAAATTATTTATAAAAAAGATTCATAATAAATTATTATTTTTATTTATAATTTAAATTTTATAATGTTTTTTTTTTTTTATATTATATATTAATTATATTTTATTTAATATTTTTTTCTAGTTATAAAATATTATATTAATACATATAATTTAATGTTTTTTTTTTAAAGGGAAAATTTTTCAATTATATTAATATATAATGTGTTCTCAAATCAGAAAGTTTACAATCACAGTTGAAGTGGTAATTGTTATATGAGAAAACTTTCACTTATAGTGGTTTCTGCATTAGTAAAGGGGGAAAGTTCATAAAAAAGAAATGGCGAGAACAAAGAAAGCAAACAAGTATTCTTCAAAAATAAAATTCAAAGACCACGAGTGAACTCCAACTTTCAAATCATAAAAGTCTGTTGAGGAGATAAGAGTTGATCTTGAAAAAGTGTTAGAAAGAGAGGGGGGCGCTCATGACCATCTATCTAGTGATTGTATGTTATGATACCCATTTTTTTCTGAAGAGTTGTCTTTGATTGTTGGTCTGCTGATTTGTTATGATCACGATAGATGTGTTTGTAGCTAAGTTTTTTGAAGGCGAGCGAAAGTAGTCTAGTTTTGTCCTTCCAAGCCAAGAGGGAGATAACTTGTAGATCACCCCTGTTGTTCAACCACTCAATAATAGTTTTAGAATCCACGAGTATCTGAAGGGCTTCAATGTGAAGTCTGGAGGCCAAGTATAGTGTGGCCTAGGCACCCAATAATTCTACCCTGGTGTTGGTGCCCAAGCCATAGTTGAAGGCCCATTTATAGAATGAGTTTTTTATGATTCTGATCAACCCTCCAGCACCACTCTGACTGCCATTTGCTTGCGTTGCTCCATCAAACTATCCTGTTGGAATGGCCTCTATGTTAGGAGCCATCTTTGTATTCTGCATTCTTGGTTTGACAGAGTGAAAATCATTCCAATTTTTAAAAATTCCAAGTGTTTTGTAAACCGCGGAACTTGTGGAAGGGGTCCCATTTTCAAAGATTTTTTTATTTCGGTCCAGCCAAATAGACCAATAGACCAGGGATGGAAGTTGCATAAGATTGTGTTACCTATGGGACCAATGGTCAAAACAGTCCGAGAGAGTAGGCCCGTCCCATTTGGTTTTGAGATTTAGAACCAATGCAATTTTATCCCAAATTTATCTGGAGAAAGAACACTTGATGAACAAATGATCCACAGATTCTGCATCATTGTGGCACAGGTGGCAAATATGTGGCCCAATCCAACCCTTTCTTTGAAGGATGTTCCAAGTGTTTAATTTATATGCAATCAATAGCCAGGTGAAGAATTTATCTTGGGTGGTAGGTGTCAGGTCCATAGTTGTTTTCTCCATCCTTTGATATTTGTGTGCTAGAGTGAGTTAGTGATGGTTGCATAGACATTCTGGATAGTTAGTTGTCCCGAATGGTCACCTCCCGACCATTGGAGTAGATCATCTAAATCATTTAAATGGACACCCAAGTGTACAAGAGCCATGCAGAGGGTATTCCAGTAGGGTGCTAGCTATGCGTTGAGTTCAAGCGAGTCGTTGGTTATCCATCTGTCAGGAAAGTAAGTCGATTTGGAGTTGTCTCTGGCTTGGTAGAGATACCATATATTTTTTGTGTAAATGAGCTACCAGCTGAGGTGGAAGGATGGAGGCATCGTCCATACCAAGAATGCGGTCGCGGCCAAGTGTAATGGAGTGGCCCAAGCCTGGATGCCAGCAGAGCCAACCGGTTTTCAAATGCTTTGTTTTAGTTAAATTTCTCTAGAAGTAAGAAGTCGTCCTGGTGGTAGCAGTATCCAAATGCAGCCAGCTGATAATAGAATGATGGCAGAGGTACTTATCCTTGATGATGGAGTGCCATATGAAAAAAGAATTCAACACGTGCTAGAGGGAGTTGGTTGCTAGTGCATGACTGAAATGGTATAAGTTATGAATCCCCCATCCGCCCTTATTTTTTGGTTTTGCCAGTGCTTGCCAATTGCAAGATGTTGTCGGGAGTGGTCAGAGAAACCCGACTAAAGGAAATTAAAAGTCAATCTGCAGAATTTTGTGAGTACCGTAGCAGGGATGGCTACTAGGGCCATCCAAGACACTGGTTGTCCTTCAAGGACAACTTTGAAGGACAACTTTGATGAGTATAAATTGACCTCCAAGGGAGAGCCACCTCATACACTAGTGGCTAGTCTTTTTTTCAACTTTGGCAATAAGCCAGTTCCAGTCTGTTGGCTTGTAGGAGTCTACTTTTAAATAATAGCCCAGGTATTTGAGGCCAGAGGAAAGATGAGTAAAAGTGTAAGGAAAGATACCTTTAAGTTGATTCAATGTTTGTTGTTGTAGATTTGTGAAGTGGAAGGTCGATTTTTCCTAGTTGACCGACAAGCCCATGGCACTGTAGAAGATTTTTAAGATCTCGTTTATCTCCTTCCATTCCTGTATAGTGTCATTTGTCATGATGAGAACATCATCGAAAAAAAGAAGATGTAATACCTTGATGGTCCTGGACACCTTTATTCTGGATATCTTGCCTTATGCTTGGCCTAATTTGAAGAGGAGACTCAAGGATTCCATAGCCAAAATGAAGAGCAGAGGAGAGAGGGGATAGCCCTATCGCAGTCCTCTGCCAATGCGAAAGAGAGAGGAGGATTCACCATTAACCAAGATGGCGAGTTTTGCACTAACCATACAACTCATGATCCACTTGATCATTGAGTGGATGAATCCTGTTTGCGTCAGAATCAATCTGAGGAAGTCCCAGTCGATGCAACCAAAAGCCTTCTTGAGGTCCAGTTTGAGGATAAGCACCTTTGAAGTTTTAGTTTTGATACTATGTAAGCACTCTTGGGCAGTGCCAATAGCGTCAAGAATCTGGCGTCCTTTTAAAAACCCTAGTTATTCTTTCGAAAGGATTCATGAGAGGATGGGATTTATCTTGGTTACAATAATTTTAGATATGAGTTTATAGCAAAGATTGCAGAGTGCAATAGGCCTATAATCACCAAAGGTAGTGGTAGTGGAAGCTTTAGGAATAAGAGTAAGGGAATTCAAGTTCATAGCTCCAACCACCTTCCCACTAAGTCTAGTGTCTTCCACTAGCTCTAGAAGATCTGGGCCAACCAAATCAAATAAATGCAAATAAAATTCAACCGTCCAGCCATCAGGGCCTGGAATTTTATCCTTGGAGAAGGATTTTAGAGCAACCAAAATCTCTTGTGGCGTGCAAGGGTTGTCTAACAATAGTGAATCTTCCCCAGTTACAGTGTGTGGGAAGAGTCTTTCCACTATGACTGAAGTCGACAGATTCTCAGGGAGCTTCACCTCAAAAAAAGGTTTGAAATGATTAACAACAACTGATTTTGAAGCTTGTTGTCCTCTATGGAGAGTACCATCAGCATCAACTATCTCCCAGATGTGATTTTACTCCTGCAAGAGCTAGCGTAATTGTGAAAGTATTTGGTGTTGAGATCACCACACTTAAGCCAGTTTGTTCTACATCGTTGCCTCCAGGTAGCTTCTTCTTTGAGGAGGTGTTGGCTTCTTTCTGATTCAAGACCTTTTAAAATTTGACTTCTATCTCCATTGACCCCCGCATGGGCTTCTTCTAGTAGATGGGTTTGTATCTCTGATTCAAGTTCTAGCAATCTTTGAGTGTTATGCTTCATGTAGATGGAAGCCCGTACTTTTATACGAGCTTTAAGACACTTGAGCTTCCAAATAAGACGATGTTGAATGCAAGGCTCAGAGAGGTAGAGAGGGTAGCTAGGGCTTTCATGCCTCTAAGTGCCCCAATATCAGTAAGAGATTGTGAAGAAACCATAGAGTGTTTAGAAGAGGTGCCCTCCTTGCGACGTGCACTACGAGTTTTGATCGGTGAGTGTTCAAAACCATGCCCTCTTGACCAAGTGTCGTCTTTTTTAGTGTTTGTTGACAAGATCTCAGATGGTCCCAAACCAATGTTAGTAGCTGACAATTTGTGTAATGATGAACCTAGATAAGTAGGGAAGGGTGTGGGAGATAGAACTTCTTTGTAAGATGGTAATAAATAATCCAGAACAACACCAAGTGTGTTATCACCAGGCTCTGATTCACTAAGTTCCGACATGCGATAATACTCCTCCTGTTCGAAGGGTTGATCACCAATACTCTCAGTTGCCAAAGAGTGGGAAGTAGTGTGTGTTGCAAAAGTGTGTTCCCGCACCTCCAGAGGACATCTAGAAGGAGAGATTAATGCAAGGACAGACAAGGCAAATGTTTGCGCGTCAACAAGCTTATGGGAGGAGTGAGGAGTGTTCAAAGTCTGTGGTATGTCTGAGGAAGGCAAGGGATGAGTCGAAGTATCGCCAGAGGTGTCAGAAGTAGTAAGGGTGGAGTAAGTATTAGGATGGATAGGTTGAGAAGGTGAAACAGGTCTAGGAGGGATGTTGGGCAGACTGGAGTTAAGTTGTGAGGGAAGGGATTCAGAGTGTTCTCCAGGGGTGTCCTCCGGAGGGAAGGAAGCCGATCCTGAGTTTAGAAGAGGGGAGTTATCTAAGAGGTCCTTTTCCCAAGTTGAGAGCAAGAAAAAAAGAGTTGGATAGATGAATTTAAGTTTACCAGTGATGGAGTCCAGTCCAAATGCAATGCCATCATCAAGGTAATCTAGAATATGAACTTGTGTGTGCGCAACCGGAGAGTCCAAGTTGGAGGCAAGATCAAGCATAGATTCCTTCGACAGTTCATCTTTGTGAGTGCCAGTACAAGTCTTTCTCAGCTGACCTGTTTGTCTGCAGAGAGAACATCTGAAAAGAATGTCGAGATAGTCTAGCTTCTAGCGAGTGAGATGTCCTCTCCAGTCTATATCCAATGTTTCAAGTAGACCCTTGTGTACATCTAGCTCTACTAGAATCCTCGACAATTTTTTATCAAGGCCAACAAGTGTCTTAGGGTCCACACTAATGAAGTGACCCAAGGAGTTTCCAATGGACAAAAGAGCTTTTTCATTCCAGAGATAAAGGGGTAGTCCAGGAAGGAGGACCCACAGGTGTTAGAGACGAAAATAGTCCTTAGATGGATCAAAACTCACTCACCAACACTTCAACATAAGGCTACTATCATCCATAGTCCAGAGGTGCTCCAGAATAGATGTGGAATCCTCATGGGATTTAAACTGAAAGTAGAGCCAATCACACCCAAGGTGTGAGAGAGAGGGGACATAGCCTAGTAAAGGCTTCCAATTTTTTTCCATCCAAACATCAAGGTCAATGGTGCAGAGATGTATTTAAGAGAGTTTGCCCACAAGGCTGCACAATGTCATGGAGACAGAATCCTCCAGGTCGATATCCACACCAAGGACTAGTTTCTTTTTAGATTTCTTCGAAGCCCACAGTCTTTGTGAATATTTCTTGCCCCCAAGAGTGTGAGCACGATTCTTTTGAGCAGTTCCAGGGGATAATGAAGGTTCAAAGGTAGTTGGTCGTACTTGTTCACCTTGTAATCCTTGTGAGAGTCCACTGTGTAGAGCAGGAAGTGAAGGACAGGTAGTAGTGGCCGAGGCGAAGTGTGGGAGAGTCGAGTGGTTAAAAAAACAGGTCGGAGGCCTCTACTGGAGGGTCTGTTGTCTGCATGGAGTAAAGTATCTATAGATGTAGGTTGGGAGGTTGAAATGTGAGCAAGAGTGAAGTTGATAGAAGAAATGGTAGATATGAAGGGATGAGTGGTAAGAGATGGGAAGGAGGTAG
Source organism: Picea sitchensis (assembly GCA_010110895.2). NCBI lineage: Eukaryota > Viridiplantae > Streptophyta > Pinopsida > Pinales > Pinaceae > Picea > Picea sitchensis. Next base: position 16,716 of record SNQJ01S0037549.1, on the reverse strand, counting down.
TGGTTAGAGGAGTATGGTGGGGAGCTGTAATACCAGAGGTAGAGGACAGAGTTATAGTTTCAATGGAAGGTTGTAATAGGTTAGTGCGCCTAGAGAGCTCGTCCATCGAGGCGAAGAGGCCCGCATTGTTCTAGAGGGCCTCGTCAGCAACACTCATGAGTGCACTGCCTTCAACCTCCATAAGTGTGTGTCTCGTGGAGGAGGAAGAGTTAAAAGTGAATATTTACCCCTGAACAATGGTGGTGCTGGAGCAAGAGGACAAACGTTTGTCTCTAAAGTTTTGAAGGTCAAAATTGTGAATCCAAAGATGGGACAGATCAGGGACATTGTGGTAGGTTGGTAGACTGTGGAGAGATCATGCTCAAAAAGAATGTGGAGGATGGTAATGTTTTAATCCTCACAAGAGATATGGAGGAGAGCACTTGACAGAAGTGCACTAGATATTTGGGTTTACAATAACCTGGTAATACCAGGTCCTCCAAGGATATCTTTCTATTCATAAAACAAATATATATTCAAGACCAGGGATGATTTTAGGGGCTAAATTTCGCTCATGGGCTAATTTTCCATGGTTTTTCCCAAAAAAAGATTCGCTATTCTAAAAATGATTCGCCCAAATTCTATAGGATAAAATTATTTTACCTTAAAAATTGCCAAACTTTTATACAAACTATATAGAATCCTTAGAAATTTGAATATTTTTACAAAAATATCGCCAAACATTTATAGTTTCCATATGAAGGATTACTAAGATTCACCAAGGTTTCTACATTTTAAAACAAATTTCCATCCTTAAAATCATCCATGTTCAAGACCTATTCTTTCTTTACCTTACCTTGTTGTCATGAGCTATTCTCGAAGGATGTGCCTTGCCCATCTAACAATTATTTGTCACTATCTAGATTAGGGTGAGATGGGCACATATTCTACAAGTCTAATGATTGCATGAAAAGAATAAGCATTATCTAGCTCCCTTAGCTCTTTAGATAAAATAGGGTAGCCCATTTCTCTCTCTTTTTTCTTACATTCAGTATGGAGGCCAGGAGAGTACATGTATACCTTTATATGAGTTTGTTCGGGCCGCTACACCTCTCTTGTGGTTCTTGCATGGGAGGGACGCTTCCGTTTCCCGCTGTACGTATAGGTAAACATAGGATACCTTTATCATCTATAACATTAAACATAGGATACCTTTATCATAGGATACCGTACGTATAGGTAAACATAGGATACCTTTATCATCTATAGGATACCTTTATCATCTATAACATTACTGGTTGACAACTTCATTCCATGTCAATTTTACCATGCATAAAGCATGCATGGTGCTTAATGTTAGCAGTTTTTTCTCAGCATTAAAAATAAATAAATAAAAAATTAAAATTGAACATAAATTCAAAATAAATAAAAAATTAAAATTGAACATAAATCACTGCTAGGAGGGACCCCGTTTCCACAGTCATTTGTAAGGATGACTCGACAGCTTTCAAATCATAGTGACCTGCCAAGAAACTTTCCCCACACCATACCGATCTGTCCCACCATTCAAAAATATCTTAAATAAGAAAGGGTGCAGGATTTCGCAGAATCGCGGAGATGCTCCTACGGATAAGAAGCGTTGTGGAGCTCCTACAGATCATTACTCTGCCGCGAAATTATTCTGCTGTGGAGCTCACAATCCTATCCAATCAAACAGATGACTTCCAGTTCGTCCTCGTGACGGCCAGTAACTCCAGCCTACCTCCTATAATCAACGCTTTTGAGTACTACACCGTCTTTGATAGTCAACCGGCGACATATCTCCAAGATAGTAAGTGCCCTCACTAAACTTGTAATATCCAAAAGTAATGATTTCTACAACGTTCTTAATCATGATGTTTAGATGGTTAAAATAATACATGTGTTATCTGCACATTTCCAATAGTTGCCCATGTGCTTACATCGACTTCATTTTATAAGGTTATGGTATAATAATTGAATACCTAACCAAATAGTTCCTAAACTACAGTTGAAGCTCTCGTCGGTATCAAAGAAATGTTTAATATGACCACTTGGATTTCTGATCCTTGCTTTTTCATCCCGTGGAATGGGATTAGCTGTCATAACAACCCCTCCGCAATAAGAATATCGGAAATGTAAGTTTCACTTTTTGTAATGTAAGTTTCATTTTTTTTGTGTTGTTTACCGTTCATTGTTTTATATGGAATTGTAATATTGTCATTATTCATGAAAATCATTTTGTTGCCAGCACTTCGTCCAGAAGGAATCTGACAGGATTGGTTCCCCAGCCAATTGGACAATTGACAGCTTTAGTTAACATGTGAGTATAATGTTTCGACGATTGAAAGTTTTAGTTAATATGTGAGTATACTTTTATAATTAATTTTTTTATATTAAATTTTTTATTTATTTATTAAAGAAGTTATAAAATATTTATAATAATTTTTTATTAAATATTTAGAAAAATTAAATTAATTTATAAATATAATTTTTTTATGATATAAAAAATTGAGGGAAAATTCTTTTTTCACAAGATTTTATCAGTCTTAATTACAGAGTTACAAGTTTTGAAAGATATCAAATCTTGCTAGTGTTATGTAAGAAATATTAATTAATTTATAAATAAGAAGGGTTTCATTTTCCACAACCCATCCATCTCATTTTTAACTTTGGGATGTTTAGTGAGTATTATATCTTTCATATTATAGGATGTGAATCATAAGAATGATTCATGATCCAACATTCATTACTTTCCTTTGGCATTTAAAGACTAAAATCATCTCTATTCTTGTTGGCTCTCATTTGTTTTTTGATATGGTGTACTCTTCCACAACATAAAATCCAAGGTCATGCTTATATAATCTTAGGCATTTTATAAAATATTAGTTATTAATATTATTTAAAAAATAAATAATAACCATTTATAATATATATTAGCTATAAATTAATTGAGTTTAATTTGGGTGGTTGAGAAGAATGTTTGTTATCATCCTTACTGGGATTTAATTTACTTTAAACTCATAACAAGTATATTATTATAATGGTTTTGAATCTTATTGTTAATGCATCTTATATTCTAAAAATTATAGAATTTATAGTAGATACCATCTTCTAAATAAAAATAATAAAAATAAGTTAATAGTTGAGTCCTATTTACTTTAATTTATTGCCTTTTATATTACATTTTTTGTTTGTTTTTATTCCTAAATATAATTATATTCCTTAAATATTAAAAAAAAAGTATGGGCAATGATTCATTGATATCGAAATAACCAGGGCACTCGACGATAATAATCTCATGAGACCTTTGCCAGACTTCTCGAATTTAACGATGTTGGAGACACTGTAAGTTTCTTGTCAACATAAATTTTGACATTGTCGTTCATTTAGATTTTTCTCAGAACATTGGTTATCAACCAATTTTTTTTCTTTGTGATGCAGCCATTTACAAAATAACAACCTGAACAGTAGAATTCCAAATTGGCTATCTGAACTTAAAAACCTTAAAGAGTTATGAGTCTTTTTTTTTTCCCTTTTTAATGCAAATTCTACATTTTATTGTTTTTTAATTTTTATGGGATTGTCACAGGTTTATAGATAACAACAATTTCAGTGGTGAATTCCGTCGCCACTTCTGCAGAAGCCTTCATTGAATCTCCAGTAATCACATATCTATTTTATTAATCTTATATTTTAATACAAAACAAGATTTTATGTCTTTAATTTCTTTTCATATTTTCTATACCAGCAATGCCACGAACAATTATTATTAATGCAGTTGAAATTCTAATTAATCTTATTGAAAAAAAAATTCTTTGGTGTGTACCAGATTCTCCGGAAACCCCTATCTATCTAATCCAATGGAACATAAGAAATTGAGTGAACCCCTTATCTTCAGAATGACACTCAGCGGAGTTCTAATCATCGGTCTATTGTTGATGGTGGGTATTGTTTTGTATCGCAAGAACAAAGAGTGTGTCAAAGCATTGTTGTGCAGTCTACATCCAACGAATGGACTGACACAACGATTATGGCACCAAATTCAGCAAAGGCCCATGCCTTCACTCTAGATCAGATGATGGTTGCCACAAAACAATTTAGTGAGAGTATCGGAAAAGGGGGCTTTGGATCTGTTTTCTTTGGTAAATTGCCAGAAGGAAATAATATAGCTATAAAAGTTCTATCTTTGTTCTCCACACAAGGAGTTGACGAGTTCTTGAATGATGTATTTCTGAGATTCTTAAACCATGTAATATTCTTTAATTTGGATATAGTATCACAGTTCAGTTTATAGCTGCAATCCCGTACTGTCTTTAACTGTATTACAGATAACCATGTATAGTAAAATCATGACTCTGTGTTCATTTGATGGACAGATTGATGTTCTTTTGAGAGTCCATCACGAGAACTTAGTGACTTTACTGGGCTATTGCAATGAATGCAAAAAAGTTATGATAATCTACGAGCACATGTCTGAAGGGTCCTTAAAGAACCTCCTTTATGGTAAATATAAATATATTTTGAGAGATATGTTTGCTTGAGTGATAGAATAGCGAAGGTGACCAATTCTCATTTAGTTCATATTCTCTTTTCCAGGTCCAGGAGGTTCATAACTAAATTGGAAAACGAGGGTTAAAATAGCTTTAGATGCAGCACAGGGTAGTTCTTTGATTTTCTCTTTGCTTTAATGGACATTATATTTTTAGATTTTATGATCTAAACGCTGGTAGATTTCTACTTTATCTTTCAAAGGAAAATAATGCATAATCATAGTTTTCATCTAATCCACTTGCCCTGCCATTTCTATTTGAAGGATTGGAATACATGCACATAGTTTGCACCCCCAAGATTATTCACAGGGATGTGAAAATATCGAACATCCTTCTAGACAACAATTTGAAAGGAAAACTTGGTGACTTTGGTCTTTCAAAGATATGGATTGATGGGCAGGCTTCTCATGTGACGACTATGGTGAAAGGCACTCTAGGATACCTTGATCCAGAGTATACGACACACATAACTTGAACTTTCTTTACTATATTATTGATGGTGAAGAAATTGTATTTATTGTAGAAACACAGACACTTCCATTTTTTTTTGGCATTCTTAACTAATATTTTCTTTCGGTTGTGTTTAACAGGTATTTTAGCACTAAAAGGTTAACAGAGAAGAGTGATGTGTATAGTTTTGGAGTGGTTTTGCTAGGGCTCATATGCGGTAGGAAACCTATAGATGAAACTAACATCATTCAATGGGTAAGGAGTCGGATCATCAATCCTCCAAACTCATAATATTAAGAACATTTTGTAGTGCATAGAAACTAACATTAATAATCATGCAGCTATTTACAGTCTACACCTTTTGTGGAGATGGATGCAATTCCTAGAAAAATAGAAGAAATCATAGACAAAAGGTTGGGTGGAAATTACGACATAAAATCCATCACTCGTGTTGCGAAAGTAGCCATTAGATGTGTTAACGCTGAACCATCTTATAGGCCGAGCATGAGTGAGGTAGTTGCAGCGCTGAGGGAGGCTCTCAAACTTGAGGAGTCTTGCAACACTATTTCTAATGTATTTCCATATGAACCATCTTATAGGCCGAGCATGAGTGAGGTAGTTGCAGAGCTGAGGGAGGCTCTCAAACTTGAGAAGTCTGGCAACACTATTTCTAATGTATTTCCATAAGTAACAATATCGTTTAGATTTCGGTGGTGTCTTTTTACTAGACAACAACCCCCCTGTGGATTTGAACAGGAAACACATGTTCTTAACCATTAGGCCCACTCAGGCTGTATTATATTGATGTGTTCAATTTTTTTCATTCAATATATAAATACAAAGGGTAGAGCTAATAAGTTCATTTGTTTTAAACGTTTTAAGTTTTGACTAATTTGAGATATTATTTTGTTAGTTTTATATAAAATTTGGTGAGAAATTGTTAGATGTATAGATTTTAGTGATTAAATTTATATTATTTATATATTCTATATTTTTTTTCAAAAAACAGAATTCATTTATATATTCAAAAATACAATTTAAACAACCTAAAATTATAATTTCACCTGTACTTATATCATATTTATAATTTTTTTTCTTTTTTCTTTTTTAACTATTAATCACCATGCTAACTGTAAATCTCTTTTTTTTAACTATTAATCACGAAATGCTAACGGTAAATGGTTTTTTTTAACTGGCTAGGCGAATATAATCCGCAGCCCTGTCAGCCGGGCGCCTTTGCCGTTCCACTGCAAGTTGTGGGTCACCTCGTGGTATAGAACACCCGTGATCTCCCTCTTCACATCGCCTTGGTAATTGGCAACATACTCGGCGCTCAGATGGATTTGGTCGTTGCTCGAGTAGGCGGATTTTTTTTTAGATATTTTATAGTATTTTGATGGATTGGTTCTGTAGTGACTTTCTTGTATTTCAAGATATTTTTTTATATCCTTTACCATGTTTTTTATATAAATAATTATTAATTAAATATTTTTAATAATTTATTTTTAAAATATATATTTTTTATAATAATTTATTTTAATATATATATATGGTAAACATATGGTCAACTGTATATCAATGTAAAAATACATTGTCTTGCACATAAAACTCTCACTTAGTTCATACCCATTATAAGGTATTGTGAATATCTTAAAAAAAAAAAAAAAAAAAACCCAACAGAAGCCTAACTTTCATAGGTAAGTGTTGCTCATACATAGTATCTTCCTAATGTTCTTTTAAAAAAGATTTATAACAACAAAAACAAATAGCATGACATAATTAATTTTTAGGTATATAGGGATTTTAAAGAGCTTGGAGAAATATCTTTTTTTTCAATCACTACTACTCTTTCATGTACCTTTTGATTACTCCAATTCTTTTTTGCAAAGTGTGTTTTCTTCTATGTTGATTTCTCTATGAATGTGTGTATATGAGATTCTTGAGGAGAAACATTTCATTATCTTTTTGTGATCAAACAAAGCTCTCAACATTAGGTCATTTATTTGGTTCCATTTATTTAATTTATGATCAATTTTGAATCACTTAACACTGGGATGATAGTGATGTATTTTTGTTTTCATTCTTATTGAAATTGCTAATACTTTTCATTTAGTAATATCCCCTAAACCAACTTAAAAAAAATCTTATAATTTGTCGTTAAATATATATTTTTTAACAGAAACAGATATATTTGTATTATATCAAAAAGTTATAAAAGATAGTCAACGTTTTTGAGTACTACACCTTCTTTGATAGTGAATCGGCAACATATCTCTAAGATAGTAAGTGCCCTCACTAAACTTGTAATATTCAAAATTAATGATTTGCACAGAGTTCTTAATCATATTGTTTAGATTGTTAAAATATTTCCATATTGTATAGTTTTGGAGTGGTTTTGCGATGGCTCATATGCGGTAGGAAACCTGTAGATGCCAAACTATCTAAAGATAAACTAAACATCATTCAATGGGTCAGGAGTCCGATCATCAATCCTCCAAACTCATAATATTAAGAACATTTTTTAGTGCATAGAAACTAACATTAATAACTATACGACTATTTACAGGCTACACCTTTTGTGGAGATGGATGCAATTGAGATGATGGATTCAAATCTTGGAAAAATAGAAGAAATCGTAGACAAAAGGTTGGGTGGAAATTACGACATAAAATCCATCACTCGTGTTGCGAAAGTATCCATTAGATGTGTTAAGGCTGAATCGTTTGATAGGCTGAGCATGAGTAAGGTAGTTGCAGAGCTGAGGGAGGCTTTCAAACTTGAGGAGTCTTGCAGTACTATTTCTAATGTACTTCCATAAGTCCGATCTGGATGGAATGGAGAGTGGCCAAGAAGTCAACTCTAAATGTTGTCTTGATAACAATATCACTTAGATTTGGGTGGTGTGTTTCTACCAAACAATTTTGAAGGATTTCCGTTATTCTTCGGATTATTGAATGCAATTTATTTTAAAAATATAGGACTCTACTAGCTGCATAGCTCATATTTAAATAGGACTTAAAATGTCTCTTGAGGGTATGTCAACCATGGGCAGGTTTCTTCACATGTAAAGATTAATAATAACCAATATCTAGATTAATAGATCCTTCAGTTCTACATATTAATATTGTATTATATTGACGTGCTCAATTTTTTTCATTCAATATATAAATACAAAGGGCAACGCTAATAAGTTCATTTGTTTTAAACGTTTTAAGTTTTTGATTATTTTGGGATATTATTCTGTTAGTTTTATATAAAATTTGGTGAGAAATTGTTAGATGTGTAGATTTTAGTGATTAAATTTATATCATTTATATGTTTTATGTTTTTTTCAGTAAGCAKAATTCATTCATATATTCAAAAATGCAATTTAAACAACTTAAAATTATAATTTCACATCACGAAATGCTAACGGTAAATGGTAACTGTAACAGRCATATCCACCTCGGTAAGCCTAGAACAATAGCTGAGGCTAGGTGCATACACACCATCAAATCCTATCATCAACCTGGACCTAGACCATGTTTATGATGAAATTCAAGCTAATGCAAATCGTTGTGAGGCAGTAACTCTGCCACTATGATCAAATACTACTTTTATTATTGGACGAGTCATTGTGAGGTACTAACTCTGCCACTATGATCAATTTGCATACTTAGCCTTGTAATCCTTCCAAATCTCATCAACAGATTTACCAGTGATATCGTTGAAGAATCCCAGGTTCCATCCATCATGCAATTTCGAGTTCATCTTTGCAACAAAACCAGAGGTAACACTATCACAATACTGGAAAAAGTAGGCAATGACAGTGTATCCCTCGTCCCACTTGTCCCCGTTGTCGGTCTTAACCCCGTTCGATAGGGCAAGGCCGATAACGAGGCAAATATAATCCACAATGCCTTCCAGCAGCCCTGTCAGCCGGGTGCCTTTGTCATTCCACTGCAAGCTGTGGGTCACCTCGTGGTATAGAACACCTATGATCTCCCTCTTTTCATCTATGCTAATCTCTCATGTACCCTTTGATTACTCCAATTATTTCATACAAAGTGTGTTTTCTTCCCTGTTGATTTCTCTATCAATGTGTGTATATGAGATTCTTGAGGTGAAACATTTCATTATCTTTTTTTGATCAAAAAAAGTTCTCAACATTAGGTCATTTATGTAATGGTTCCATTTATCCAAT
>SNQJ01S0037548.1:13441-46100 GCA_010110895.2 Picea sitchensis | reverse complement strand
CATCTCCAACTGTATATATATTAAAAAATACATATATTACAATTTATTCATTTAATTTGCAATTTTCTTATGGAAAATAAAAAAAAAGTGTGCATCTCAACCTTTATATATATTAAAAAATACATATATTACAATTTATTCCATAATGTGCAATTTTCTCATGGAAGAGAACATTTTTCTTATGCATCTCTACCTTTATATATATTAAAAAATAAGTATGTAACAATTTATTCATTTAACCTGCAATTTTCTCATGGAAGAGAAGATGGTATTCATGTAGGGGTCACATAATATTGTACTCTTTATGAAATTAATTGTAAGAGTGTGTAGGACCAATAATACTAGCTATTCCAAGAGTGAGCAATAGCATTAGTAAATACCTTAGAGTTAGGGTTTGTATCATATATGAACAAATTTAATAGAAGCTAATTTAGATGGCCCAATTCTAGACACTAATGCAAAATGTACAACAAATATAAATTACCTATGAGCATTCATCAACCACAATTATGTGGTTGTGCTACTAGTATTACTATTTATGAAATTAATTGTAAAAGTGTGTTTAGACATAATTTGATTTTATTAATTTTGATCTTTTGATATATTGTTTTATTTTTACATTTTCAAACTTTATTATGAAAAATATTTTTCATCAAACTAAATATGCAAATATGTTTATAAGTAGACATGCAATTTTTAAAAATAAATTGTTACAAGTTTATAGATTTAATTCATGTCCTTTTAAGTCAAGGAGAAACTATCATTTTATGATATAGCTCATTGACATATGAAGCATGTATGCATAGCTATTGTTATAGAATTCTTACTTTCGAATGCATTGAGACATATGTTAGGTCTATGGGCTTGATTAGCAACAACGACAATAATAATATCAATATATCGGTATATTTAAGCCATTAATAATGTTTTTTCTTATAATATGTGTTAATTACATGTAAATTTCACTTATTGAAGAGAAGAGTGAGTGCATTCAGGGGTTGACACAATGTCATGATTCATGAAATTAATTGCAAACGTGGGTTTCAATATGACTTGAATTTACCAATTTTGATTCTAAGATAAAATAGATTTTTCACCAAAATAAGGAGATTTTATATTATACTAAATATAGTAATATAATGTTTATATATATATATATGAACATTATATTACTATATTTAGTATAATATAAAATCTCCTTATTTTTTGCAGCAGTCGCTCTACAACCTAAATATTTCTAAGGGTTTGTAGCAACCTCTCCTATGGCCTCTGGGTCATGGGGAGGAGCCCCCGGCAACCCCTGCCTCCTCCACCAGATATCCTCCTATTTTAAATTTGCAAAAGGTCCTCCATCGTAGTTTGTTAAAAAACCTGATGATATCCCAAAGGCCCCAATGCAGATTTTTCACCAAAATAAGGAGATTTTATATTATAATAAATATAGTAGAATAATGTTTATATATATATATATATATATGAACATTATATTACTATATTTAGTATAATATAAAATCTCCTTATTTTTTGCAGCAGTCGCTCTACAACCTAAATCTTTCTAAGGGTTTGTAGCAACCTCTCCTATGGCCTCTGGTTCATGGGGAGGAGCCCCCAGAAGCCCCTGCCTCCTCCACCAGATATCATCACGTTCCAAACCCTGATATCCTCCTATTTGAAATTTGCAAAAGGTCCTCCATCGTAGTTTGTTAAAAAACCTGATGATATCCCAAAGGCCCCAATGCATCCCTCCTCCTCTCATCTATTTTCCCTTCGGCTAGAGGAAAATGGATTAATCGATCAATTTATGGGTCTATGGCCTTGTCCAAGGGAAATGAAGCAATGGATGGAGTAGAACAAGAAGAAAATGATAAAGAGGAAATTGTCCTCGGCATACTGTGGTAAGGGATTTTATGCCTTTATTTTTGAAAATCAAGCAGATAGAGATTTGATTTTTAGAATTGTTCCCTATTTCATGGGATCAAGAGGAATGTATCTAATAAAATGGACCCCAGATTTCAGCTTGAAAAATGATATTCCTTTAGTAGTCCCTATTTTGGTTCGCTTTCTCTTCCTCCCTCTCCATTGTTGGAGTGACAAAACCCTAAACCATATCAGGAATGCCCTGGGTAAATTCATCGATCATTCTGAACCATGTGATGGTATCCAATCTTGTGCCTTCCTATGTGTGAAAGTATATATGGAAAAAGGTATGCCAGAGGAAATCCATCTTACCCTATATTAGTGGTCCTATATTCAAACAGTCGACTACGAGAAACTTCCATTCAAATGAAAAGCATGCCATGAGTATGTTCACTTTGAAAAATATTTCCCCAAAGAAAACACAAAGCAACCTGAAGCCAAAGAACAAGAACAATGGAAGTTATCCAAAATGAATAAAACCACTAACAAATCAGGTCCTGAGCTGCAAGACAAAAGAGAAATCACTAGGCCATCTTCTGGACTCAAGGAGAAATCTTCGATGATGGGAAATAACGAAGAAGAAAGAATTCAAAACAGATATGAAGCACTGGAAAATATGGAGGCATAAACAATTAACTCAAAAGAATCTTCAAAGGAGGTACACGACCAACAAGACCTTGAACCAGATCCCCCATCAAATCTCAATGATCCAAATTTCTCTCTTCATGGGGATCCAGTCCCAGAGGATGAAATCCTAAAGGACTCAGGGGAAGACCTAGACCAAGAAATCTCGAAAAGTCCTAAAACCTTGAAAGTGAGAAGGAAAACAAATAGGAATAGGAGGGAAAAATAGAAAACCAAGACAAATAATTGGGAATCCAACTTACGCTGGAAGAAGTTCTCAAAAAATATGGGAAATCTGGTAAATCACCCACATCCAAAGAACATACTCATCCCATGAAAGGGATATCAACCAAAAATGCTAATAAGTAATGGCTTCTATATTAAAGATTTTAATGACCTGGAAACACTGAATTGTCAAACCAGGGTAAGTGAACTTAGAGCTGCTACACTGTATGTGCGGGTAAGATTCTAATTCCTATCTAAAGACTATTCTTAGAAGAAAACATANTTGTGGGGTCTTTTGAATGAATAATCATGAAGTCAACAGGATATTCCCACTAAGCTAAAGTCACAAGGATGTCATCAAGAACTCCAACAGGTTTTATAGTGGTTCTGTCAGCCAGTTCAAGGACTGTAGGAGTAGGGCGAAGGAATTGAGTTAGTTGTAACAGTTCCACTGTGTTGATGGTCATTATATTAATGGCTGCACCTAGATCAACTAAAGTATTACCAATATAAACATTATTGATAGTCACTGAAACTATTGGGTTCCCTGGGTTGGCATACTTTACCATCTTAGGTGTTTCAGAAATACAATTTGATGACTGTCCTACTAGGTGTATTGTGGGTGGATCTTTCTGTTTTCGACCTGGTTTCTTAATGCAGAGTTCTTTGATGGTTTTGGCATAGATAGGGACATCTTTGATTGCTTGTAAAAATGGAATCTTGACACAGACATTTCTTAGTTCATTCATGATGTCAAACTCAGATTGGACAATCGGTTTTTCAATGAGCAACCTTTCAGGAAAAGGAGGCGTTTGGGGAACCTGAGTTTGTGTGTTATGTTGTGGTTCAGATTATTTATGTTTTGGAATGATAACATCTTTCAGGGATGTCTAATTTGATAAAATATCCATAGAATCATCTTCATGTTCCTGGATAATTACCCTTGGTGTTGTTTTTGTTATGGGCTGAATTTTATTTAAAATTTTTCCAGATCTCAGCTGTACTTCTTGTATAGAGATAGGGTTTATGTTGTAAGGTGGATAGTTTTGGAAATCAGAATTATGGAGTGGTAGAGGTGGTCTGTGGTTAGGATTTGGAATGGGTTGAGCGGGAAAAATGTTAGGACGTGGTGGATTCTGAGGCTGCTGAGGGGTTTGTTGAATGGGTGGTAACGGAGGTGGAATAAAACCAGGCAATAACTATTGCATATTTGGAGGATACTGCGTGCATGGATTCTGGGGATTTGGTACAGCATGTTGTTGTTGGTTATTCCAAAAATTCGGATCTCTCCATCCCTGGTACCAAGGTTGAGCAGGGGCATTTTGCGGAGGCCAATTTGGCCAGTTCCATGGATGTTGTTTTTGTTGAGAGAAGGGTGGATAATAGCTGGAAGATTGTGGGGGTGGTTCCTGATATGCATTTGCATTTGGATTTCTAGGTTGCCAAGGCCTCTTAGGTGCAGATGGAGTCCCTAGAGCTTCCCCTCCCTTGAATATTGCTTGCAATCCAGGTAAGGATGGGCAATCTTCTATTTTATGATTTTCAGTACATATTGCACATACAGAGACATTGTCCAAAGGACATTCTCGTAAAGGATGCCTTTTTCTTCATTTTGGGAAAAATATGCTTAGGACAGGGTTTTCCTCTTCCTGCTTTCTCTTAATATTCAAAGTGTCTAATTGAGAGCCAATTGTTCCTAAAATATTTGTTTTAAAATTTTCCAAAAGGTTTCCCAATTTGACTCTAGTAACTCCACCAGATGTGGATGTTTTGGTATTTCTATTGACCGGTTCTCTCACACTTTTTGCAGTTTTCCCCCTACTTCTTGAGTAAGTTCTACAAAGTTCACTGATTGCTTCAAAGTTTTTTTGATAAATGTCTCCTGAAGCCATTAAATTGATAGTATCAATATATTCCTCTAAAACTCCTTTTAAGAAAAGAGTCTTGATTGCTTCATCCTGGAGATCATTATATTTAGATTTTTGAAGGGTATAGGTAAATCTTTCTAAAAAATACTCAAGGCTTTATTCATCTTGTTGTTGCATTTTGAAGATGTCATTTTGAGAATCCTTGGTTCTGCAATAGTCCTGGTACTTCTTTAAAAATTTTGCCTTCATATCTTCCCAAGATCTAATGATGTATTCTCCTAAACTCATGAACCAACGTAATGCAGAATCTTTCAGGGTGGCAGGAAATAATTTCAACTTATGTGCATCCTGTAGATAGTTATAACTCCTGCACAGGATGTCGAACTCAAAAAGAAAGACATCTGGGTCTTCACTACTTTTCCCATGAAAGGTTGGTAGTGTTGAAAGTGGGATGTTTTTCATATTGACATCTTGGACTAAATCCAAAATAGGAAACCCAAAGGTGGTTTCTGGTGTTAGCTCATTTTCTGCTTGTTCTTCTCCTTCATTTTCAATATGAAGTTCCCCATGTAAGTCTCTCCCTCTTTCTGCCATGTTAAAAGGATTACCAAGAATTGTATATGAAATCCGATCTTTCCTTGGTGAAGGTGTGAAATCCCACCTTTCTGGATTCTTTTTGTCAGAATTGTTATCTCCTATTGGTTCTTTTGAGGATCCTATGGCCTTTGATTCCACAGTTGCAGTTGTTATCTGTGAAACTACAGAGTCAGGGTTCCCGAGAATATCTTGTATTTTCTCTGGATCAACTGTGTCATCTAGGGCTGGATCATAAGGATTTTGAGTTTGTTGATGTATGGTGTTTCCTAGTTCTAGGTTTTGTTCTATGGTTTCCTCAGCCAGAATTCTAGTCTCAGTTTCTATTTCTTTTTGGGTGGAGGTTTCTCCTTTTTGTTGTTTTAAATTTCCCCTAAATCTACCTCTATGATCTCTATTTCTCATGAAGTCATGCTAAATGGAAGGAAAAGAAACTAAGATTGAGTTTCAGAGTACCTGTGATAACTGATATGTCAGTTTTCACCCTTTTGTTTCCACAGCTCCTCCTATCATCAACCTACTAACATACCACACCAAACTAAGTGCATTCTAAAAATAATCAAGACAATTATCTAACTTACCTTTTAAACAGCTCCCCAGCAATGGCTCCAAAAATGTCAGGCTTCTATATTAAAGATTTTAATGACCTGAAAACACTGAATTGTCAAACCAGGGTAAGTGAACTTAGAGCTGCTACATTGTATGTGCGGGTAAGATTCTAATTCCTATCTAAAGACTATTCTTAGAAGAAAACACAAACTCACGCTGAGAAACTGAATCCTAATGACTACCTTGAAACTTATCATTTCCTGTTTTATTCATCAAAAGAGAACAGTTATGTGCTTAAGTGCAGGTACTTCTATTTCTATTCTAATGTGATTTCACAAGACTATCTACCACTATCTTTGATCATCTAATCATCACTATTTCTATCTAAGCCATAACAAAAAGATTATTTCCTAAAATCCTTTTAATCTAAATATTGAAAATAAATCTAAATCTATCCACAAGAAAATAAAGAAATATCCTATTTACCCTACTGGTACTGGAAGCTTCCTCTAATTCAATTGCAACCTAACTATCCTAACAGATCAGAGTAATTTACTATCCTAACAAAGCAGAGTAACCTAACTATCCTAATCAAAGCAAAGTAAATTCAAACTTGCATTCTCTTTAATCTACGTTCAGATGGAAAAATGGAAACAAAACAAATCTAATTTATGCTTTAAATTCTACAGGAATCAACCATGCTTTCAACACTCATCAACGTAGAAGATATTAATATGCTGGAAACGATACAGTTGAAGAATAATTAAGCAAGAATCTGAACAAGTTAATTCCCAAACTCAAATAAGCTAACATGCATGCAAATCCTAAGATGTTGAAATAAACTACTCTAATACAGAGAAAAGCAGCGACTTGAACCTGTTGGCAGGCCCAACCAAGAGGTGCAATCGCCGAGAGTAAAACCAGAACTACTCAGATCATTCTACGCAAACAATGTTCATGCTTCACGCTCCATTTACTCAGAAAAATAACTCAAGTCATATAACAGCGAAGTAACATAACGCATAAGCAGATTGTATTAGCAGAAATGTATATCGTAGCATAACATAACCCAACGTTTCTCAGGAGCGATCCTCTGTTTTTATAGATCCTCCTCAAAAATAGTTTAAAACAAAATACATTAATTCAAACGGATCCCAGATCCGAAAATAACTCAGAATCAGTTAAAAACGGTCTTCACATCTTCATGACACGCAGTGTCACGAAGTGTGAGTCATGAAGTATTAACAACTCAGTTCTATAATCTCGCCTTGAATAAGCATATGAGTGATGACTCAATCTATCATGTAAATCGCATTGTCTACCACTCTGGCCATAACGCACGGATCTTTAGCAGCTTCGTTGGTATCTCCACTGGGTGTGAGCTGGTACCTGGTACTGGCAAATCCTATTTAAAATAGAAATAGTACCTAACTCATGCCACATTAGTTTCAATATTAATTTAAAGTATCAAAACACATAAAAATGACTTGAAACGTAAGAATACCTCGAGTAGCCCCATTTAGTGGAAAAGATATGTCAAATGTGTCATAACAAGGCCAAAAGGGAGTGGTACTAGGTATGGAAATGAAGGTCTTGTGATATGATGTAGGCAAAAACATAGTCAAAACTGGAGACTAACAGTAGTCTCCTGGAATTGTAGGGGATTGGGGACAAGGGAAAAAATGAAGCCATGGGAAAATTAATAAAATTAGAAAAAACCCCAAATTATCCTTATCCATGAGACAAACATGTAGGATACATAGGACCTACGAGAAATGCAGTAGACATGGAAAAAAAGCAACGGTGCAACCCGAAATGCAAGAGGAGCGTCAGGAAGAATCTATACAATTTGGAACACCATAATTTTCAAGGAAGAACAAATACTAGAATCATCTCACTGGATCCTGGTCCAACTAAAACATCTGTCCAAAGGTAACATCTTTCCCATTTTTAATATTTATATGCCTAACAACTATTGGGAAAAAATTGAATGCTAGGATTCTCTGATGAGAATCAAAGAAGTTGGTTTCCAACAAAATTGCATCATAGCTGGTCACTTCAATACTACTCTTCATCAAAAGGAGAAAAATTAGGATCTATTGTAAGATATCCTTTTAGAAAATGCATGGAGGATATAGTTTATGAGTTGGATCTGTTTGATGTTCATCCTAACAAAGGAAAATTTACTTGGAGTAATAATCGATCAGGAGTGGACCACATAGCAGCAAGACTAGACCATTTCTTGATTCAAATTTCTCTTCTCTCTCTCCCAGTCAATATACCCTCCTAGATAATCCCCTGGGATCTCTCCGACCATCGTCTAATAGATCTCTCCTTTGATAAAACAAAAAATCTCGACCCTATCCCTTTTAAGTTCAATCCCCTCTAGATGGAATCGTTCGATTTCCTCCCCCTGATTTTCTATGTGTGGTCGAACTGGGTGGATGGGACCTTGGTCTACATATGGGAACAAAATATCAAAAGAAATAAGGACTCTATCAAAGAATGGATAAAAAAATCCCTCCAAAAACTTAGGGAAGAGGCAGAAAAATATAAAAATCAACTAGCGGATTTACAAGAAGAAATGGAGACTAAATCCATCAATAACAACCATATTTTGCAGGAGAAAGAATACTTCAAAAATTATATGAAATCTCTTCACAATGAAGAAAAATAATGGATACTTAAATCTCGAGCCCTTTGGCTTCAAGCAGGGGACAAAAATACCTCCTTCTTTCATAAGCAAGCAAAATCCAGAAAATACAGGAACAATGTGGAGGAAATAAAGATTTAATCAAGGACCTCAATCAACTCCTTTGAGGAGATTAAAAAGGCAACAACCTATCATTTTAGGAAGCTCTACACGAAGGAAGGAGAAGATAATGAGGAACAAAGTAAACATTTCACTGAACATATCCAACATTTGATAAATGAAGAGGACAACCAAGAGCTAAGAAAGGAGGTCACGGTGGAAGAAGTAAAAGTGGTTCTAAATCGGTTTGGTCCAGAAAAATCTCCAGGACTAGATGGATTTACTCTTCATTTCTACAAAATCTATTGGCCAATCATAAAAAAAGACCTTATATGTATGATAATATATGTCCAAAAAGCCAGAAGAATGGGAGGTGCAACCAATACCTCCTTCTTAGCATTGATCCCCAAGGACAAAAATTCTAGCACCTTTGAAATATTTCGCCCTACCTCTCTTTGCAACGTTTCTTACAAAATTTTGGCAAAAATTATAGCAAACAGACTAAAGCTCTTACTCCCACAAATAATTTTTCCAAATCAAGGTGGCTTTGTGGAAAAAAGAAAGATATGGCACAACATCATCCCGGTCCAGGAAGCAATTCACTCCAGCTTCAACAACAACAGAAAATGAATGGTTAATAAAATAGACATGGCTAATGATTTTGATCGGGTTAAGCACAGTTTCCTTTTTAAAGTTCTAAAAAAATTTTGATATAACCCCCCTTTTATTTCTTGGATTAGAGCCTATATCTCCACCCCATGCATAGCCCCCATAATAAATGGAAGGCTTACTCATTTATTCCAATCCACAAGAGAATTATGACAGGGATGCCCACTCTCCCCAATGATGTATGTCCTCATGGAAGAATCTCTAAACAGAAGGCTAGAACATGAGAGAAGATATGGAAATATCCCAGGCTTGAAGATAGCAAGAGAGGTGAGAAGAATAAATAATTTCTAGTTCGATGATGACACTCTATTGATAGGAGGAGCCTCTCAAACTATGGCAACTCGATTCAAACTAGTTCTTGATTAGTATGGAGAAGCTTCAAGAGGAGTCATAAATAAATAAAAAATCCAAATTTATGCTTGGAACATTAAAGAAAGTATCCTGAAAAGAATCACAAATATTTTACAATTCCCCTTCTCTGCTGATTGGAAATTATTCAAGTATTTAGGCACCCCTATCAGCCTAAAGTCCATCCCTGGGGAAGCTTGGCAAGTAATCCTTCAAAATCTCAAAGATCAATTCAAAATTTAGGGAGAAACTTGGTTGAACCTAGGAGGTAAAGTAGTGCTTGTAAAATAAATATTATCCTCCTTTCTATTCAATTTTCAATGAGCTATGACTCATACATTTAATTCAATTTTTTTTTTATCTTTTAACTTGAACCATAACTATTTCTGCAAAACAAGATCACAAGAAGAATAACCATGCACAAGAACACAATAAGTATACTGGGAAACCTTCTTAACAAGGGAAGAAAACCTAGCCAATCCTTTTTTATATTCTTCAAGAGAAAGACCTCCCACACCATCACCAAAACTAGCACACAAGAGGGTGTTGTAATTCTCATAATTTCAGACCACAACTTCTGAAATCATGAGATGACACAGTGATAATTTTGTTTCCCCAATGGGGATTCACCTTTATTTATATAAGACTTGTCACATCAAATGATGTGTCTATTGGAACAATAGGGCCGACCTCAATAACTCAAAATATAATTAATAATTACCGTATTAATTATCTTTTATATTAATTATATTTTACATTAATTATCGTTTACATTAAGGTGGGGCTGACCTGTACCCTTTACATAAAAAATAGGGTTACAGGTAAGTCTGACTCTTGAACAATATATAAATGGATCTCATACACCCACTAGTGTTCATCCACTAGGGGCATATCCATATATGCTCAGCCATAGGGATGTCTCTCTATCTCACTGCGTCTCACAAGAGAACCACACTCACTAGTGCTCATCCACTACGATCATGTTCACTTGTGCTCATCCACAAGAACATCTAACTGAACATATATTTTTTCTCACTGCATTACATTGGAGGGTCGTCTGGAGTTCATCATCTCAACTCTCTGCTCAGAGTAGGCTAATACATCATTTCATTTCTGTCTTAGAATGATGCACCCAGCTCATGGGATTTCACACATTCACCTGTGCTCAGCCACAGGCACATCCAACTCAGTAGGTCTTCTTTCTCATTGTGTTGCACAGGAGAATCATCTGGAATTCATCTCAACTCTCTGTAAGGAGGAGGCCGGCACAACGTTCCAGTTCTATCTCAGATAGGAACCACACACACAACTCAGGGGCTCTCTCTCAGGTCTGTCTCCTGGAGGATGTCTCACGCAAATGTAATCATCAACACTCCCTCTCATCTAGGGAGGCATTCTCCACCAGGCCAAGTCTCTCATGGAAGTACTCAAAATTCATCCTGGCTGTAATCATCAACACTCCCTCTTAGCTAGGAAGGTAGTTTTCACCAAGCTAGTTTCTCACAAAAGTACTTGAACTTCATATTGACAAGCGGTTTGGTGAAGATATCTTTAATCTGCTCATGTGTAGGAAGGTACTGCACGTGTACTTATTTCCTCTGCAACATGTCTTTGATATAATGATATTTTATCTCAATGTTTTTTGATCTATCATGAAACACAGGGCTCTGAGAGAGTTTCACATAGCTCTAGTTATCACAAGTAATAATGCTATAGCGGGAAAACCCCTCTACGGACTACACCAGGGTTCTAAAATGTAGGCAAATCTAACCATCTAAAGTCTCCTACTTTTTATCAACTATCTTGACATTACCCCACAATCATACATAAAAGACAAGGTATAAGGATCTGGTAGGAATACCTTAAACTCCACGTCCGGTGTCGATCTCTTTGCACTTAGTTGTTTCCTGACCGCAAGTCTCCTCCCAAGGCTGACCTGCATTCAGCAAAAGACAAACACGAAACTACAAGCATTCATTCTACATATAGATTAGTGGGTTCGACATCATAAACAAGAAATATAAACAAATCATATAAGTTTAAGATGTCATTTGGCAAGAAGGAAAAAGTACTTCTTTATATTAATCTCACAAAATTCACTTACAATTTGAGACCGACACTGCTCCTCGAACTCGGTCATGGGATCCTCTTCACAATGCACCAACTGCTTCCATGTCTCCTTATCCCCTTAAGTTCTCTCTAGGAGAATGTCAATGGCTTTCAATGGAGAAGAAGGGAATTCTCGCTCAAACTCACAATGTGGTTGTCGAATATTAGGGAAAAGGGGTAATACAGAAATGGGAAGCGTTTCTATGCTCTCATTCTTCTTGTTGAAATAGGACCACAACCCCTTATTTTATAGGCCAAAGGAGATAGTAACGGTTGGGGTGACTAGATATGGGCATTCAAACAGTTAAGTAATGACCCAGAAACCATCTTCCTATACAATTTTCATTTATTGCAATATTCGGTGAGTGTACGCGGGTTGTAGTGGGTCAACAGGCATGTGTACATGGGAAGTAGTGGTGCAAGGAGTGTACACCTTCAAAAAAATGATTTTTAGAAGAGCTTGTTCAATGATGGCATGGAAAAGATAGCAATTTAGATGGTCTGATGTCAGGTATGCATGTCTGGTGCAATTTAGGGTTATAACAGATGCCCCCTAATGTGTGAGGTCAGAAGAGCATCTGATGGTCGAAATAAATTACAAATATTCACCAATGTACAAAGTGAGTGGGCCCAGGGACCAGAGTTCATAAGGTGCCATCAGCAAAAATAACAATTTGTCTCACTGAGGCGGGCATACCCATGCTCGGGATGAAATAAAATCATGGTTTCCAATCAAATACACTGCAGATCCATGTCATATAACTATATAAAGTGTAGTCGTGAGAAGTACACAATGGATCTACATATCAAATTCAAAATATATACATGTATGGTATCCATATTCAGGAATCAAATGATGCCTGATGGATGGAGATTAGGTCTTCAGAGCTCGAGTAACAAATTCAAAATCTTCAAAAATTGGGTAGGAGTGTAATATCAGTGTACGACTTCACTACCCAGAGGTCTTCGATGGTTTGTCAGGAACAAACAAGAGGATCTTGGTGATCAGTGCAGAGAACTTCATTGATTTCGAACAAGGACTTGATTGGTCTTTCAGGGTGGCTGGGCATGAGGACAAGAGACAAACTACAGAAGGGCCGACTCAATTTTAGTAAGACTTCCCTTGGACAAAATCACGACTAAAAGATGAGACTCGGGCAGCATGGCATTGACATAATTTCATGACGTAGGAGGCAACACAAACTCTCCATATGTTTGGAAGGATAACCAAATGGAGGAGGACACAACTCTATGTAGCGAGAACAACTTCCTAAGGTCATATTCAATCCTAGAGCTTGACGAACAAACATAAGGATGTTCTTTGTCCAAGGGCGACTCATTATGTTGTCAACAAAAAGAAAATACTTTTCCCTTCCTCGTTTTGGGGTATATTTGATTTTTTTGTCTTTTTCAATAATCTTGGAAAGTTTGAAAAACAAGAAAAGAATGTTGGTTACAAAGGAGGAATGAGTGTCACAGACATACTAGTTCCAAATGCAAGGAACACACAGATGCTTAGAGCAAAGGGGACATATGCAGGAAAGGGACACTCGAAAAAATCCTCCATGGGTCAAGGTGTCAAGACGCAGAGGCAAAGTGCTATAAGGCTTACGTATAAGGCATGCTTCAAATGGTTCATTTGAGAGAAACATGGAGCCAACACTAGGCCAAAGACACAGGAATGCAAATGTGATTAATAAGACACAATGATAACGTCCTTCGATGTAATTTTAATGAGCCCCGAGAAGGTAAGCTTGGCGGTTTTTCAATTTTAGAGAGTCTGGAAAAGAGTAAAAAGAGACTCCACTGGGGTAGATTTTTCGAAGGTAGTCTAGTCGGCTCGAAAAAGGTGTAAACTAGCACCGAACAGACGTCTATTCAAAATCATTTTAACGAGTGTGACAAAGACAATATCACTCGACAATGTTTTCATATTTAAGGATTCTGAAAAGAGCTTAACTATGGACTCCGTAAGGGATGTTCTTCTGGACCAATTTAATGAGTGTGAAGAAACAAGGTCACTCGGCCATCTTTTCAATTTTAGGGAGTCTAAAAAGAGCTTAACTATGGACTCCATGGCGATTCCTTTTCCATAAATTTAGTCCCTTGGGCCCAAAACAAGGGGTAAATATATGCCTGAGAATAATCTTCTAGAGAGTCGAGGCTCCTAGACTATACCTTTGTTCGTTCGTTTGACCATCCAGACTGAAAAAGGGGTAAAATACCGCCGGAAAAACATGCCTTCGAATTTTAGTTTGGCGAGCGTGAAGGGAAACAAGATTGCTCGACAATATTTTCATGTTTAGAGAGTCTGAAAAGGGCTTAAAAGAAGACTCGTTGTGTTTTGGGAGTCCCGAGGGTGAGGTCAAGAGTGATAATGAGTCATGCAAATGAGGCTGAAGCTCGTAATCGGGAAAAACTAATAAGGACTCCTAAGTCTATAGTCATTAGTGATGGCATGGACACCAAAATGTAACCAGGATATACCTAGGGCATCCATGTGAAAGTAGTCTCTACCACTAAATTAATACACTTCTAGAGTAGGAGTGAGGGTTCTGTGTCGCAATTCGGTGGGATCGATCCTATGGAAAAGAGAAAAAGAAAATGAGGTGCAACAAGTGGAGGTGGAATCCTATCTTACATGCACAAATTTGGAAAAATGACTTTTTACCAAAAGACCTTTAAAAATGACCCAACTCTCAAAAAATTTCCCAAATACCCAAAGTCACACTTATCGTAACATCCCCCGAGAAACTCAAAAACCATAGTAAATGATTTTCAATCTAGAAAAAAATGACAAAAGGGTCCAAAAAATGACAAAAAGGGGCCAAAAAGTCTATAAATAGAATGTTGGCAGCTCATTATCACTATTGTAAATTGAGAATTTATCGAAAGTAAAAAAACACCCATTTTCCAAAAGAGTTGATTCCGGGAGCTTCAGTGGACGAAACGAACTTTCGCTTGGACCAAGTAAGTACAAACTAGCCTCTCTTTCATTTCCATCTTTCATTTTTGCATTAAATTTTGTTTTTGGGGAGGGCAATGACCTTTAAAAGGGTAGGCCCTACATGTACGTGGGTAGAAGATATATTTCCTACGTGCACACGCCGCTGTCACCAAGGCAACCCGTGTACACCCTCCAACAAGTGGTAAAAATAAAAAGGGCAAGAGTTAACTCTCCAAACATTGGCATTTTGTAGGATGTATGTTCATTGGAGAGAGAGGGAGCATGAGGATATTGATTTTTTGGTCTCAGAGGACCCTACTGCTATCATTGTTTTGTCACAATGCAGGTTGTTAAAGTTCTTCTAGTGTCTATTTTTTAGGGCACAACCCAGGTTGTTGAATGCTTTGATAGATTATTGGCATCCTGACGTAGAGGCATTCATGCTCAAGGGGCAGCCATTGACTCCAATGACTGAAGACATTTACTTCCTGACTGGTCTCTCGAGGAGAGGGGATCCAGTCAACTTACGTACTTTCCCCCCTGGGCCTCACAACATTGAGGATTTGATTGGACTCCATTGCGAGGTTGGTACTGAGAAAGTAGGTTCTCAGGTGCCTATACATAATATCAACAACCTATCACTCAAATTGATAGTTCTACTCATTGGAAGGATCACTGGATCCACGGCTTTGCATCAGGCTTCTTGAGCGCACATGCATTGTGCAGTACAGTGCTTAAATGAATGGATTTTCGACTGGAGCACAACCATGCTGGATTGCATGAAGAGATAGCTAACATAGTGTTGGATACGGGAGCATTGAAACTTCGGTTTTGGGACTGATTTGTGTTTCTTTTTCTTCGAGAGGGTACCCAGTCTCAGTCCTCGAGAGACTATACGAGGGCATGAGGCCTCTCTCCTAACACTATGAATATGGGCAACACTGTTTCCGTGACAGGGGGGAGGGAAGACCATCGAGGCCTTTGATGACAAATTTTTTGATTGGTGGTCACGACAGATTTCGACAATAGAGGACTACCCCTATGTTGGGATCAATTTTTCTAGGACCCTGACATGCCTGTACCTCCCGAAGCGAAGCGAGGAGAGATGGGTAAGTTCTCTTTTCAAAGTTATTTAAGTTTTATGTATTTTTATATATATCATATTTTTGTATACTAGAGTATCTAACACTTACGTATCTGTTATGTACAAATGTGGGACCAATGTGTCCAGCAGACTTCTCGAGGACTAGGCGGCATCCTCGACCAGAGGCAAGACCAGCTGCAGTCGTCAGACCAACAGCAGTAGCAGGGGGGCCTCCAACTAGAGAGGATGAGAGAGTATTGAGATGGGTAGAGCGGAACCTCACCACGCTCACTCGTACAGTCCCTATGGCAGAGATCGAGGAACTCCCACCGTCAATGCAACCTCACGTAGTTGGGGTGCCACGGACCTGGGTACAACTCTTCCGACATTTGGCAAATGTCATTTTTCACTATGGAAGGGCCAACAAGACCCACCCTTAGCTAGGCTGGGTTACTTATGTGCCGAGAGAACTTTTTGTATATTTTTTAGGGCATAGGCCCCGTGACTCTTACTGGACATATTTTTGAGGCGCTTGCACCCACCCATGTAATCTGATATTTTGATATATATATATGCATATTTTACATATTTTTACGTCTTATGGATTACATATATTTTACAAATGTATTTACATGTGCGTGTGTTCTTTTTCTTACATGTGTGCAATATGCTAATCTAATACATGATTAGCTAGAGTATCTATGATTTGATTAAATATCCTAGGAACATGGATATACGTAATGTAATCAAAGCTTCATTCTAAGAGATGTACCCTAAGGAATCCTCGGTGTAGTGTAGGATCGTAAACAAGATAAACCCCATTTAACTAAGACACAACCAGGTGAGCATATAAGTAGACCTGGAGGTGAGAGATACCATGCGACAAAGCATCATGAAGCAACTCTAAGACTACATTGTATTTGGAGACATTGTTTGTGGCGTCACCTAAATAGATACCTCCTGAAGATAGCAACTGGCCTTGAGGTGTGAAATCACCCAAGATGTGGAAGCAAGCCTCTGATTGTGTCATCTAGCGCCATCCGCAAACCCAATGAACACCTTTGATTCACTTGACATCTACCACAGTGAAAAATTTGACATCAAAAACGACACGTCCATAAAACCAAAAGACAAAAGCTAAAAAGAAAATATACAAGACTATACATATGTTACAAGAAGTCACCCAAGGAGACCCACCTATGAGTAATACTTCTTGAGGTAGATACCATTTCTAGGCTCTGCCAAAGAATTTCTCTCAAAGTCCACCAGATAATAAGCACCCTTCTTTAGAACCTCTTTCACGATGAAAGGTCTGAACCACATGGGTTTGAACTTGCCTGCCCCCGGGGGGTCCTTATCTTGGTCATAGACTAGGACAAGGTCGCCTTTAGAGAAAATAAAAGGATGGATGGACCGATCATACTGACACTTGAATTATTGTTTGTGAGCCTCGTTATCCAAGGCTGCATTCCGATGCTTCTCATCGAGCTACTCAAGATATAATAAACGCTCTTCAAGCGGTGAAGTGTCTGGAAATAACTGTACTGCCAACTTTAGAGAGGGGATGTGGCACTCTATAGGAAAGACTGCTTCCAACCCATAAACGAGTTGAAAAGGTGAGAAACCAGCTGCAGTCTTAACAGATGTTTGGTAGGCCCATAATTCCAAATACAACATCAAATACCAATTTGACCTGGCCGAATTGATCGTTCGCTGTAAAATAATCTTAAGGGATTTATTCACAGCTTCCACCTGACCATTATCTTGTGGGTAGTAGGGTGATGAATGTTCTTGCTTCAACCCAATCTTTGATGTTAACTCATACATCATTTTGTTCTGAAAGCGACTTCCATGGTCAGTGACAATCTCTCTCAGGACGCTAAACCTTGCTATTATCTGGTTAAACAAAAAGAGAGTTGTTGTCTCTCCATCATCTTTAAACATTGGCATAGCTTCGACCCACTTCATGAAGTAGTCTACTACTATGATGATATAACAGTGCCCCCTTGTAGATTGAGGGTTTCATGTAGCGTAATCAATCCCCCACTTGGTGAAGGGACCAACTATGATAACAGGAAACATGGGAGCGGGGTGTGACCTCATCTTCTGAGAGAAGATCTGACACAAGTGGAATTTCTTGACCGATTCAACACAATATTTTATTAACGTCGACCAAACATAACCGACTCGTAGAATCTTTTGGGTTGTTTACAACCTAGACAAGTGACCACCACATGCTCCAGTGTGGCAATCGTTAAGCACAATTTCCTCTTCTTCATGAGTGACACATCGATGAAGGATGCAATCTACACCTCGACGATACAGAGTGTCCTCGAGTATGAGATAGTTCTTGGCCTGATGGCATATATGATGATGCTCATCACGAGAAGCAGAGGTAGGGCACTTCAAAGTCTAGAGATATACTAGTATATGTTCATACCAGGGGTTTGAAGACACAATCAGAAACATGTCTCCTTTGATAGGTGACTCTTCGGGTATAACATCACTTGATATGACCGAAAGCTCTGAAATGAGTTCTGCAAAGACCAATGACTTTTTGGATTTCGTCGAAACTAAATCCAAGTCAAATTCCTGGAGGATAACTATCCATCTATTGATCTTTACACCAATTATATGTCATGTCAACACGTATTGAAATGGATTCACAACAACAATGATGGTGGTCTTGCGAAACAAGATGTAATGACAGAATTGTTGGACAACATGAACTGCTACCAACACAAGTTTTTCAACGTGGGAATAATTGAGTTCTGGTCTGACCAGGCCTTGGCTCAGGTAATAAATCACGTATTCTGAGAGAAAATCATCTTCCTGAACCAAGACCGTGCCAATGGTCGACTTCGTCACGACCAAGTACAATAAGAAATAATTATTATAATTGGGTGGACGAAGCAGAGCGGTAGACGTGAGGGCGCATTTCAACACTGCGAAAGAGCATTGGGCGGCTTTGTCCCAATTAAAAGGAACATCCTTCTTTAGTAAACGCATGAAACCCTTTGTGAGCTTGGCATAGTTCATGATGAAATGCCATAAAAAGTTTGTTTTTCCCTGTAGACTCTGAAGCTGAGGGACTGTGCACAGGGGAGGCAATTGAACTATCGCCTCAACCTTTAGAGGATAGACCATGATCCATATTGTTGAAACTATGAAACCTAGAAGACGACCAGATGTGATGCAAAAACTTCAATTGTTTGGATTCAAGAGGATTCGGTAGTAGCGACATCGCTCAAATATAAGTCAGAGGTGTGTGGGATGATCAAATCTCTTGTGATATCGTGATGCTAAATCATCGATATAAGCCTCGACTATGTGTTTGATATCATGGAAATAAAAAGACATGGCTCGTTGAAACGTAGCTCCAACATTTTTCAGATCAAAAGCAATCTTATGATAAGAGAATGTACCCCACTGACAGATGAAAGTGGTTTTCTGTTGGTCTTCGAGCTTGATCTGTATTTGATTGTATCCTGAAAAACCATCCATGAAAGAAAAGACTTCGTAACCTGCGCATTCATCGAATATCTGGTCAATAAATGGTGTGGGGAAATTATCCTTTGGACAGGCCTTGTTCAAATCATGGAAGTTCGTACATACACAAATCGTACCCTGTTTTGTGTTGACTAGAATGGGATTTGACACCCATTGAGTCAATTGGACGGGGTAGATGAAACCATCTTGGAGTAGTTTATCTACTTCATCCTTAATAGTTGTTTCTTTCCTAGGATTGACTGGATGAAGATTCTATCGGATGGGTGTAGAATCAAGATATGTCGTGATTTCATGTTCGATGATTCTTGGATCTATGCTTGGCATTTCCTTGTAAGACCAGGCAATCACATCGCATAATTCGTTAAATAAATCTGTGTAGATTTGAATCTCCTCGAGGGAGCAGTCCACTTTGACAAAAATATTCTCCACAATGCCAGGGATTCTAGAGATATCAATAGGTATCGTTTGAGCAATGGTTTACATATTTCCTTCAGTGTAAACAACATGCGTAGCCAAAGGATTGATAGGAAAATCCTTATATCTAGTCATATTCAGAGTGAACTCACTTGCTTCAATTCATCTTAACTCTGGGAGGAAGTAAGATCTATGATGAAGATCATCCCAGGGTCTGTTCGGACTAGTCATTGCATCAATAATCACCTCGTCTAAGGACAAGACTAAGTCTAAATAATCAGTATCGGTGAGGGAACCTTGAGCCCATGTAAGCTCGACATCCAGATCCAACTTTTGTGCGGGATTCGAATCAGGGTCAGCGAAAGCTTGCTGAACTATAGAGTACGCTACTTCTATTGTAGACAAAGGCATGGAAATGACATGGTGCCCTATCCCTTCCATCGTGGCTGATGGGGAAGGAATATTCCACAGATCGTTAAATTAAGTCATGTTAAACGACGATATTTGAAATATTTCAGCCCTAGGATAGTCGGGAGTCGATATGTAGTGGACATTGTTGGTCAAAGGAAGGTAATCGAAAGTACCCATCAAAGGTGCACACAATCCAACCCCTACGTTGAGGATGTTGGGCTGAGGGCTATCAATCATCAGGACCGTGGATACCCTTGATGAAGGGTCAGGACAAGAGAAGGATAACTAATCAATGGACACAATTTGACCCTCATGTGGAAACAACAAGACTTGGAAAAATGTTGCGACCACTTATTGCATAACATAGGTCCAACTCCTTCCTAACAAGAGATTTTAGTCGAGAGACGCATCGACCACTTCAACCTCGACACACACGGTCTTCCCCCCTAACTGCATGGGGAAAGAGAGGATTATTCCATGTGGCCGGAACAAATGCCCATTGAAAGTGGTAATAAGAGTAGGTGATGGAGACAAAACAGGTTGGCCAATGGCCTTCCAATATGCCAAAGACATCACACATGTCGAGGCACCCTCATCAACCACCATGTGGAAAATGTTCCAAGTAAAATTTGTCATGGTGTAAGACACTACTATCATAAACGCTACGTGGTAAGGAAGATGAGGTTTTAAGTCGGTCGTATCAAGAATGATCGTTCCCACATTACAAGTCTCAACAGATCCTAAGAGAAGGGAAACTATGGAGGAATTCCAAAGCAGACATTGCACAAGGGGTTTGTGACAAATCCTCCACCACAGAGTAGTTTTGGATGACCCTTGCGTTTTGGTTGTGGGAAGCTTTCTTGAACGCACATTTTTGGATGTGTGTCATTGTTTCACCCAACGTCTTCTCAATCTAGAGGGGAAGAGATGGATTTTCAGCTTCTTTACCCTTCTCAGAGGTGTTTGTCATTCCATAGTCGTGTGTCCT
Organism: Picea sitchensis; assembly: GCA_010110895.2. Classification (NCBI taxonomy): domain Eukaryota; kingdom Viridiplantae; phylum Streptophyta; class Pinopsida; order Pinales; family Pinaceae; genus Picea; species Picea sitchensis. The sequence goes on along the minus strand of SNQJ01S0037548.1, from coordinate 25,091 downwards.
AGTTGTTATGTCAACGCTACCTTTCATCATGTACACATTCACGGATGAAGGATTGCTCGAAGAAGGAGGGGGTCCCTGACTTCGCCCTTCCACACTCGAAGAGGCTTGAGTTACATTTTTCCCATGTGGAAACGGGTCTGTTAACATGACAGACTGTTGTTGTGCCAATAACTTCTGGGCCTCCGCAAGCCGAGGGCACTGGTGAGTCGTATGGTCTTTCTTGCAAAGATTACATGGATACTTCAACTTCTTATTTTTAGTGTTTCCCCCGCCAGCATTATCGGTAGGTTTCTTATCCCCCTTACCCTTCTTTCATTGTTTCTTCTTTCCTTCAGGCTGTTGGGTGGCCTTCGGTTTTTCCGATTGCACACTGTGTACATCCAACTTTTAGGTAGGGGGAATAGTTGAACTAGTGGTCTGGATGGCCACTGTATGCTATATCAACAATTGATGCAATTGATTTGACAGCTGATCAACGGGATTCATTTGCATTGAACCAACAATACCATCTACATGTGGTCCAGACCTCTATCTGGTCTTGTCAAGTATCGAGCTCGATGCATCTGGAAAAACTTCGTAAAGTAAACCAGACTGAGAGTAAATTAGTTCTAGTTTTTTGGATTTCATTATCACATCTTCCTCTGAAAAGGTCCTGATGTTGTGACGTCTTTAGACAACTGGGGTACAAAATAATTAAGGAACCACTCAAGTAGGAATGGTGGTGGGACTAGCACTTTTATCAAAATCTTTCGGCGTCTCCATTCTCGGATGTGATCTGAGATATGGTCCACTTTTGTATGCTCAAAGTTGGCCAACAATTTAGTGCCTACATCATATCTCACATGTAACTGGAAATGGTTTAAGAAATCCATTGCCAATTCGTCGAAGGAAGAGTATATTGAGCGGTCAAGCTCGATGTACCATTTCACAGCACTTCTGATGAGAGTGTGTTGAAACAAACACAACTAGATGGAGTCGTCTCTCAATGAGTTGGAAGAGCACCATAGATAGAAGGTAGTCACATGATCACCTAAGTCTTCGTTAGGCTTGGCCTCTAACTTTGGAATGTCTAAAGGCAACTTGGTTGGAATGGGAGGCCAATGTGGATCATGATAGATGGGGTCGTTTAATAACCTTGTCAAGTCTGGAAAATGCAGAGTTGCCAGAAACGATAATTTGGGTTGTTGATTATAACCAGGGAAAAAGGATCCTGGAGTTTGGTTGGCACTAGGTTGCCGAGAAAAGTTAGGTTGTTGGCCAGGGCTCTAGTAATAACCATGGTCATGACCATCATACCGATTCTTCTCTTGTTGAGATGTCATCGGATGAATCTCATAATATGATGTAAAGGGTTGGTCTTGCGTTGACTTCCAAGGATTTTGGGAAGGGTTGCCCCCTGTTGATCTAACGGGCATAGGTGTTGAGACTTGCCTGGGGTTCCATTCACTATGGAAGGGGTTTCCCCTGGTCGGCATCCCTGACAAGGGAATTTATCCCTGCCATGGATTCCAAGGTCATTGTGAGGAAGGAATTCCTAAGTTTTCCCCCTGTGCAGGAATAGTACCATGTACAGGATGTTGTTGTCCATTACCAGGGTTTCCCCTGGTTGAGACGACAACTGATGAGAAATCATTTTTACCAAACACATCGAACAAAGAGAATGGTGTTGAACCTACCGACATTCTATAAGAAGGAATTCCTTGACTCCCTTCTCCAAACAAACTATAGTTTACGCTCGGCTCGGCGGAATGTTGGTGAGCACCATGGAGCGAAGGAGACGAAGGAGGTATATGACCCCCTCTGTAAGGGAAAGTGTTATAGGGAGTAGAAGTTCCCCCCATGGATCCTTGCAGAGGAGCATTGGAGCTCCCTGCCCCAAGACCTAAAGTCTGTAGAGTGGAGTAGGAAAGTACAGTGCTCGTACCGAATCCAGGCATCACGTATGAGAACGGAGGGCCTGTTTCACTCTGGGTGAAAGGAGCAATGATCGTAGCCATAGATGGAATCAGACCATTGCCCGAGGTAGAGGCAGTCAAGACCATAGTGGCCTGAACTGACGACGGTTGGTTAGGAGGTGGAACACCCCCTGTAGTGACAGTCGTAGAGGAAATATGAGTATTCCTTGAAGAAGTAGTAGCATTTGTTTCCATCGTTTCATGTGACACTACCTGACGCTCATAATATTGAACCTGTACGATGATGGGTGCTGATAGATCAGTGATTGGAGGGTTATACGGAGCAAGAGCTTTCACTCTGAGGTAAAAAATTATTGGCTCCTCCATAATCAAATTTTCTCCTCTCGGAGATGAGTCAGGCACAGTTTCCTGTAACTCGGTCACCTCAAAAGACCCTTGTTGGTATAGATTTCTCCTTAGCAATGGTGGGGGTGACTCGAGACCAACCGGCGGCAGGCCCAAAAGCCTTCACGAAAGGAGGAGCTTCTGATCCTCTACTGTGTGATAAGATCAATGACACACTAGGGCTTTCTATAATCATTTTAAAAACCATCACACACTAGAAAAATCTCCTATGAGACAAGACAAGTAGATCACTAGCTAGTTGGAAGAATAGTTACACCAGCCAACACTAGAGCAACTTACCGATGCAAGTGCAACTCGAATACGGATGCACCCTCTGGGTATACTCTTCAAAGTGTGGCCCATTGTCAGCCCTAGGTACCACGTTATACCCAAGCAATCACCTGTGTAAGTCACTAAGATAAAAGCAACTAGGTTTCCAATGCATGAACAGTCACCAGGCGGGTACAGTCGATAGTCGAGTGGACCACCATGAGCAGGGTATCAAGCCCAAAACCTATCAAGGGTATCGAAAGAAAGTGTTCTGGAATACAACTGAGGACCTTGAATGGATTCGAGACCCACGAAGCTCCATGGAAAATTTGATCAATAGAATCCCAAGATAATCCCTCTATATGTGTTCCCCACTATGTTTGGTCCGGCCTTGGAGGGGTTATCTCCGCTACCTTTCCTTACGCGACCTCCTGTTTAGCGCCTATGTTAGAGGGGGATCCTAGATAAATTTAACGGTTACTGGACTTTCAAGCACTCCCTAGATCAGACTCTTGTGTTTTTTTTTGTAGCCTTGAAGAGTTTCCTCTCCAATCCTAAATCAAGGCTCTAGCCTAGACTAAATTGATGGACCCTTCAAACACAAAGTCTAATAACTTTTAATTAATATTTAATTTTAGTGGTTGTCTTAAGTCAAGAGGAGTGGAAATGTAACCAATGATGTTTTTAAGAGACGAAAGAGGAGAGCATAAGATGATACTGGAAACAAAAGCACTTCTTTCTTCACAAATAAAGATTTGTCAATTTAAACTCTTTAACCAAACTTTCCATAACTACTTTTCTCACATCTTTGAAAAGAAAAAACTTAAAACAATATTTCCCTCGACTACGAGCTACTTAATTTCCTAAGCATTTAAGTAAAGAACTTAAGAAAACTTTCTTTTTCCTTGGTAAATGAAGCAACTAACCTAAACTACTTTACCAAACAAAGACATGAAAGATTGTTTTTTATTGTTTTATGCTTCAAAGAAAGAAATTTGAAAATGAATTCTTTTCTTTTCTTCTAAAGAAAAAAAGGGAAAATGATGAAAAGACAAGAAGAAATGAATTTAGGCCCAAACACAGATCGCAGGGAGTCACTGACCGTACCAAACAGGTAGATCAAAGCAAACTCACAAACTTGTCTAAAAGGCCTGTCAAAGAAAACACAATAAATCTTTTGATAAGAAAAAGATATGCTGAAGTCAAACCTAGGCTACAGAATTATATAACAGAGACTAGGACTAGATCAAGAAAACCCCTGAGAAGTGTGACTCCTGATAGGGAAGAGGATGATTTCCTCTTCTTCTTTTCTTATTTTTAAATTTCTCAACAGGCACGCTACTGACACTTCAATAGCCAGCATATGTATGTAGGTTGTTCAAGGGTAGGGTGTGTATGCATGCATGCAGGCCCATTGCAGGCTGTGTACACCTCTGTAACTCCTCAAAATAATGAAAACCAATAGTCCAACATAGGCATGGAGTACTGATATGAAAGACCAAAATCCCTTAAAGACACATAAGCTTACAGAAAATCAAAAAACAGTGAATAAATTGATTCAAAGCACCCAAAAAGAAATATCCCCAAAGACCCTAGAGGCATCCCCAGTACAGTCGCCAATTCTACTATAGTAGGAAAACCCCTCTATGGACTACACCAGGTTTCTAAAATGTAGGCAAAGCTAACCGTCTAAAGTCTCCTACTTTTTATCAACTATCCCGACATTACCTGGAAATCATACATAAAAGACAAGGTATAGGGATCCGGTAGGCATACCTTAAACTCTGCGTCCAGTGTTGACCCTTTGTGCTTAGTTGTTTCCTGACTGCAAGTCTCCTCCCAAGGCTAACCTACATTCACCAAAAGACAAACAAGAAACTACAAGCATGCATTCTACATATGGATTAGTGGGTTAGACATCATAAACAAGAAATGTAAACAAATCATATAAGTTTAAGATGCCATTTGGCGGGATGAAAAAAGTACTTCTTTATATTAATCTCACAAAAGTCACTTACAATATGAGACTGACACTACTCCTCGAACTTGGTCCTAGGCTCCTCTTCACAATGCACCAACTTCTTCCACGTCTCCTTCTCCTCTTTAGTTCTCTCTAGGGGAATGGAAAGGGCTTGCAATGGAGAAGAAGGGAATTCTGGCTCAAACTCATAATTTGGTTTCCGGATATTGGGGAAAAGGGGGTGTTATCTCTCCAAGAGTCCTTCTCAGGTTGTAGATCAAAGAAGCCTGTAACTTAAATTTTGTATCAAAGGTTTACTCAATAATGGATATGTAATTGGAATCAAGATAGATAACTAACTCACTGAATCTTACACTCAAGACTATCTAGGTATAGTCAAGTAGTACAAGGCCTTCAAGAGCTATTATCAGAAAAGTAACATATCAAAATGGATGAAGAAACTGACTTTATTAATCAGAACACATACATACAACCATATATATATGATGGGCCAATAAAACTAGTATGATTACTTATGATCCTTTGCTCACTAATTAGATGGTAAGATGACAATCACCAATGGATTATGTAAACATAGATAAATAATAGAATTCAACTCATAATCATAGAACAAAAATGGAAAAGAAGATCTGACAATAACAATGAAAGAAGCTTGCAGGCTGAATATATTATAGAAAGGGTCTCCACACAAAATAGAATAAGTTTAGTATCCAAAATAAAACCTCTAGTCTATAAAATTTGCAGGCTTTATAGCCTTTACATAATAGTTTAAGATCCCACTAAAATGGATCTGAAATACTAATAATAGAACAAAATCAAATAGATATGATGTGTAGGATCAAGTCCTAATTCGAGGTTCAAACCCTTATCAAATCATCTTCTGAAAACATCGACAACTGCAATGGTATTCATAGTATTCAATAACCTGTAGAGTGATGGAAAAGAACTTGAAATCTTCCTTTGATAGCTGGGTAGTATCTTGACTAAAAATAGAAAGGATTTTCAACCTTTATCTCCTTTGCATCGACTTAAAAACTTAAAAGAGAAAGTGATCTCTATCCCTTTTAATTTTATCATTCATTTAGAATCTTGTTGAAATGATTTGGAAGAAAACATATTCGGTCTGAGAAAAAACACTGACATTCTGCCTGTGTCTGTTCTTTCAGTGGCTTATAGGCTTGAAACGGAGTAGGGTTAGCTGCCGAAAGCAGAGCTTTCAATAGCTAACAACGCCCTTTTGAAAAAAAATTATCTGTCGAAAGAACAGTTTTCAAAACGCTTCCTAAATTCCAAAAAACAAAAAAGGTGAGTTCTTCGTTATGTTCTTGTATTTAAATCTCTCTCTTGTTTCCATTTTAAGAAATAACAAGAGAACTCCATCTTCTGTGGATTCTTTTTTTTATTGAGTTGTTATGCTCTATCTTTATCTGCTTTGATTCTTAAAGAAATGTTTTTAACATCTGAAGAATATCTTCTAAATTCATGCATCCTTTCTGTGCACCCTTTCAATTCTGGACTGATGTGTATATGTCAGAGTCTTAAGAATATATGAAGTTGTTCGATGCAACATCTCATAACCCTACATTGTGAGTGCTCCAAATAATGTAACACTTTGGATTAGTGATATCATCAACCCCAGAATCAAACTTTTCACAACTAGGATGGAATTGATGAGAGCTAGAATGGAATTTCTCAACATTTCCCAGAATAAGCGAGAACAACACCATGTGTTGTTCATCATTTTGGTCAATGTATGAAAATGCAGCACTAAGGTAGGAGTGACCTTCCGGAGAAAGATAAACACCAATGCCATATGATTAGGTTTTTCTCTGACTAAAACCATGAAGTATGACTGTTGATGCACATTTTCTAGAAGTGGCATGCCAAGCATTCCTAACATTTGCATTACCATGAAACCTTCGAGTTATATAAACATGACTCTAAAAAGACTGCAGTCGAGACTAGCCTGTTGCACTTGTATGGGTATTTCGATATATACCAGTAACAGTGTCACCAAACGTGCAACAAAACTTTTTGATGATTTGTACAAAAAATTCTTAATACAGCTAAGGGAATCGACAACAATATCAAAATATGAAGAAGACATATATAGAGGGAGATCCCATAAAAGGAACTGAACATATTGCTGAGTGGATATAGGTAAAATCAAAGGTCTTCCACCTCTTTGTGTTTTTACTTCTGCGTTGTTGATATTTCTCAGAAAAAGCATATGCCTCAAAACCTAAAAACACTTGGCCATAACTTCAATACTTGCATAATTTTGACACCTATATCATCGTTGATTTATCTTGGCGCAAGGCACCTGTAATCTCAGACTTGATTTACCTCAATTTATGCAACATTGGATAACCAAATCGGCCTTTGCACAATTGTTTTGACACTTGGCTCTTAGCTGGTGTTTGATGACTTATATGTTGCGTGGCATATGGAATTGGCTTGTGTGTGTTGGTTTGTAGACATGGAGTTTGGCATATATTGAATGACCTAGTCAATAAGATAGACTAGGCTTACTTAATCACACACCCTTTTGTTTTTGGTAAAATAAAATAATATTTTTTTTTATTTTTAAATTCTAAAGAGACATAAAACTAGGGTTTAGGAAATGTAACAATTATTGTGATTTTTTTAATGCAGGGTGAAGATAGAGTAAAAATACTCTCGAGAAAACAATATCAATGGGAGCTTTTCCAAGGTTGATTGGGAAATTGGAGATGTAGACATTTGCCAAAAAAATTAGAAATGAGCATATGGAGAAAACACTCTAAAAAGAACAATGTATTTTTTATCGCTAACATGGGGGAATACAGAAATGGGCAGAGTTTCTATGTTCTCATACTTCTTGTTGAAATAAGACCCCAACCCCTTCTTTTATAGGCCAACGGAGATAGTAACGGTTGGGGTGACTGGCTATGGGCAGTCAAACGGTTAAGTAATGGCCTAGAAACCAGTATCCTATGCAATTTTCATTTTTTGCGATATTTTGTGAGTGTACATGGGTTGTAGTGGGTCAAAAGGCATGTGTACGTGGGAAGTAGTGGTGCAGGGAACATACACCTTCAAAAAAATGAGTTTTAGAAGAGCTTGTTCAGTGATGGCTTGGAAAAGATAGCAAGTTAGATGGCTTGATGTCGGGTATGCATGTCTAGTGAAATTTAGGGTTATAACAAATAATATGATCTATCTCATGATCAAATAAATCTGTGAGAAGCCAAAATGATTCACAGAATGCCACACTCAATGCTATATACTCTACTTCTGCGGTATTGAATGCCACAAATCTTTGTTTTTTGCTGCACCAGGAAACCATAGTCAAATCCAAGGTAAAACAATAATCGTATGTGCTCTTACGATCCATTGTACTCTTTGCTCAATCTGTATCGACATATCCCTGCAAACTCAAGTTCACACTAGAGGCATATATTAGGCCATGTCCAACTGTGCCTCATGTATATCTCAATACATGCTTTACTATTATCCAGTGATTCTATCTCGGCTAACTCATGGATTGACTAGGCACATTCTCTGCATAGCATATATCAGGTCCGGTGTTAACTAGATACATCAATGATCCAATCAATGGTAGGTACACATGTGGATCAATCTCATATGAATCATCATCATTTATTTTTTGTCAAATCCATCACCATCAGTGTAGACATGGATTTACATTATGTCATACTGAACTTCTTTAATATTTCCACTCGTATATTTTCCTTGACTTAGGAAAAGTCTCATTGGTCCTCTGTCATACTTATTGTCCCAAGAAGTAGTGAATCACACTCAGATCCTTCATCTCGAAATCAAAATTTGAGGCTTGCTTGTATCCAACAACACGACTTCTTGAATAAGTCATCAAAATCAGGCTCTTGTCACCAACAATGTAATAGTATAGGTTTGGATCAACAACACTCTTGTTGAAACCCAAACTCATCAAGAATCCTTCTATATGATGTATTTTCCAACTCATTGATGGTAGTACAGATGGAAGTGCATTGGTTTACTGGATCAATATGTCTCATCATAGGTCACTCCCTCTGCCTGTGAGAATCCTCTGACTACAAGTCTTGTTTTGTATTTCTCGACACTTCCATCAGCTGCATGTTTTTATTCCTCTTGTAGAGTTTTTCAATCCCAGACAAGCCTTTTATGTCCTACTGCAAAGTCCTTGGGAATATCAATTGGAACAACTCGATCGACTATATCAATGGCCATCTCCCTCTAGACTGCTAAAGAGGAAGAATGTACTGTCTCTCTTTCTCAATTAGTTTGACTCCTTCTGAGTCAAGTGACTCCCTCTGAAGTATGAAGGATAAGCATATTCATTTGTTGTTAACCTTTTTGGAACAAGAAAACAAGCGAAAGGAATAAAGACAAGAATATCTCCTAGAGGAGATTCATGAGTACATCTCTAGAATACAAAATATTCATGGATTGTTGTCATAGATACAATACATATTTGTAATGTAGCAACATTAGAAATGTAGTCTAGAGGCATGCTAATCAAAAGCAATCAAACCTGGAGGTTTCACTTCCAGTGTGTTGTTCTTCTGAATGCACTGAGATGTCTCTAGGTCCATGATTTCACCAAGGGTTCCTTCCTCATGCAAGTACCCTTATGACAATGATGCAAATAATATATATACAAGTGCATACATGAGAGTGTACATCAATTGAGGTTCTTCTTGGTTGTCATAGACTATAAGGCCCATGATATTCTTGTTTCTTCATGTATCCATCTACCACTTCTATATTCTATAACTAGACTTATTTTCCTTTGTATACACCCCGTATCATACAATTCTCTAACGAGGTCTGCATAAACCTTGTAGTTGTTGTAGCTAGGGTGGCCTTGTACTTTGGTCTTGTAGTAACTTTACAATGCATGTAATTTACTAGATATGCTTTGTCCATAAATACACCATTGTCACTTACAACACTTGATGTCCTAACGTTGTCACAATAGTCCTTTAATCACGGGTCAAGGCTGCCCTTGATGTTTCACCAAAATAGATTTGAAGGCTAGCTTATCTATTTCAAAAATCTGCTCTCAATATAAGTCTACACTGTTTACACACTTCTATAACTCATGCCAAAGATGACCTCGGAATAGGCTTAAAACTAGACCCTACTCTGTCATAATTTCAGTCTTTAAATCTGCTTCAAAACACTTTGATGATAAGGCAAGAAAATTGATATTTAAATTTAATGTGAAAATGATCACCATCCTAGCTTCTATCAACAACAACATTTGTTGTTGTGTTAATTTTCAAGTAATGAGAAAACAATTTATGATGCCTGGGATTTTCAATGAGATACCCTTATTTTTCTATAAGCATAACTGAGAACATGTTTGTTCCAAGCATTGATGACAACTTTCAAGTTATCAGTTTTCTTGGCTTTCGACAAAATCTTATGCCTTCGAATAATGGAACCTGAGTTTGTTTCTTAGGATTTTTTTGTTTAGAATGGCTGGTACATTCCTAATAGCCACCCTTATTCTGCTTCTAGGGTAGCTATAACAGTTGTTCACAAGAGACAAGGATTTTTCCCTTAATGTTTCCTTTGAATTAGCCTCCAAAACAAGATCTTGGACCAACAATATTATTTTACCTCAGTAAGGGTCCTTGGTAACATCATGTCACCTTGTTTATCAACATCAAGGTAGTTCAAGGAGGGTCGATTTCTATTATAATCAGTGGGGAATCAATTGAGGTCCATCCAAACCATTAAAACCTTCAACAACACTAAAACTCGGTCCCACAACAATAAACTTAGCCTCTTGGCAAGAGACACATCCCATCAACAAGATAACACAGTCCAAGCAATGAAACTCATCCCCTACAACAACATAATCAATCATTGGATAATAAATTTGACCAACAAGCAAGGGAACTCGACCCTAGGTAACATAATCATCAACATGCAACAGTCCTTAGGTCCAGCCCCCTTTCTTTAAGAGTTTGTTGTTCAAGGTTTTTGCGATAGTTTTTATAGGCCTACGACCTCCTTAATTAGACATCCGAACCTCCTCCTAGGCTCTAACCTCCTCTCCCATACACCTCAACTATTTTTCAAGGGTTTCTCCTTTGTTGTGGTCTCTTTTAACCAGGGTTTGGCCTAGGATAGTAGGCCTGCGGCCAGCTCTAAATAATTTTACCAAAGAAATTTTTAAAGAGGGTCCGACCCTTTCCTTCTATGCAATAGCAGTAAGAGTATAGAAGTCTCTAGGTGACCACGATCATCCTTCAATCTTGAGAAAGTGGTATTATTTAAGACCTGCTCTGAAACCATGTTCAATTTTCAATGAGTTATGGCTCATGCATTTAATTCAATTTTTTGTTTAGATTTTCACTTGAACCATAAATACTGTAGCAAAAAAATATCACAAGAATAATAACCATGCACAAGAAAACAAGAAGTATCCTGGGAAACCCTTCCCAACAATGGAATAAAACCCAACCAATCCTTTGCTATATTCTTCAAGAGAAAGACCTCCCACACCATCACCAAAACTAGCATACAGGAGGGTGTTGTAATTCTCATAATTTCATACCACAACTTCTGAAATCATGAGATGAAACAATGAAAATTGTGTTTCCTCAATGGGGATTCACCTTTATTTATATAAGACTTGTCACATCAAATGATGTGACTATTGGCACAATAGGGCCGACCTCAACAAATCAAAATATAATTAATAATTACCATAATAAATATATTTTACATTAATTTTATTTTATATTAATTATCTTTTACATTAATTATCATTTACATTAATGTAATATACCAGATATAAAATGTATGCAGAACAGAAATAAAATGCTAGTAATGTCAGAATAACAACAATATAACCAGAACATTCACCACAATAACATTAAAATGATATAAGAATAACAACAGAAACAACACTTTGAATCTGAAAGCAATGTTCACGGGGCTCTTCGAGGGGGAAACCTCCAGTTGAGAAGAGCTCTATTACAATAATATCCAAGCTAGGGTTCTCATACCCTCGACTCCTATTTATACTAAAAAGAAGCATCTAGAGGAAGATCCTTCTAGAAGCGAAAGCTTCTATTAG
>SNQJ01S0037547.1:97453-110954 GCA_010110895.2 Picea sitchensis | reverse complement strand
AAATATTTAACACAACTTTATAACAAAGAAATTTTAAATTTTAAATTAAAATATATAATATAAAATTTTACAAAAATATCTAAATAATATAAATTAAAAAATATATATAAATATATCATTAAAACTAAAATTATGTAATAAAATCATTTAGAAATAATGAAAATTAGTTGACATTTTATATATATATAGATATAGATATTTATTTATTGTAATTTTCATTGATTAATTGAACGAGGTGATTAGTTGATTAGTTGAATTTGGCTCCAACGACATTATATATATATATAGTAATTCTTATTGATTAATTGAACGAAGCCTGGCTTTACCTAATGAGTTGGTTTTCATCCTCTCTTTTCTTAACTTGGTATCAAAGCTTCGAGGCATGCTTAAGGGGCGTCCCTGCTGGTGTATTAGGTGATTAGTTGAGTTTGTCTCCAACGACATTATATGGACATTATATATATATAGTAATTCTCATTGATTAATTGAACGAAGCGTGGCTTTGCCTAATGAGTCGGTTTTCATCCTCTCTTTTCATAACTTGGTATCAAAGCTTCGAGGCATGCTCAAGGGGCGTCCCTGCTGGTGTATTAGAAGGAGGAGCATCCCTGCAGAAGGAGAAATCGCTCGCGGCTGAAGGAGAGATTGTTGTTGAGGTGGATTCAAGCCCGGTCTCCATTTGATCGTTGTTGTGGATTAGATCACGCCTGCGTGGAGGGCGATTGGCCGTAGACGGCTCATCAAACCCCTCTTGTTGTGCGTTGCTTCTTGAGATCACTGATTGGAAATCACTCAGATCGCTGCTCTCACTGGGATCACTGGAACATTCTTTGAAGGATTGCAGTCTCAAATAGTGTAGAGGAGCCCGCGTGGAGATGCATGAAGGAGAGCAATTGATTTGCAATGGTCTGAGCATGACAATGCTCGTGGCCTTATCGATTTGGAAATCCCTTTGATAGTAGATCATCCAAGAAGAAGCGTGAAGTGTGTGAAAGCAATGCTTTCAAGTCCCTCGACCTGCGTTTTTGGCATTATAGCGACCTCGACTTGCACAGTCTTTACCAAAGGTTTGAATTCAGCCTCTCATTAGCTTGTGGTCTTGGTGAAAGAATTGTGCCCGATTTGATTTGAACTCTGAATCTTGAGGACGCGACTTGTTTTTGCATTGATTGAAAGCCTATCTCCGATCAAATACCAAAACCAAGAGGAAGAGGACCATATTTATCGTTCATGCCCTTGTGGATTCGAAGAGGGCGAAAAACTCTGATTTTTATCATTGATATCAAGCAATAAGAAATAAAGACGAGATTTCTTTCTGAGCTATAAGTTTCATTATTGTTCTGAGGTATCTTGCTGTGAGTTTGTTGCATGAAAGAGTTTGCAACTTGCTGAAACTTACCTCAATGAAGCCAATAAATTGGATGGAGCCAATAAATTGGATGGATCGAATTTCGTAAATTGAAAATTCAAAATGCAAACCTTGATAGAAGGTTATGGTGTATGGACGATCACAAAAGGAGATGAAGCACGACCCTATGCGGCTAAAACAATCTTAGAATGGGATAAGCACGAGAACAAAGCCAAGACAATGTATGTTAAAGATAGAATAATTCTTCACATTAGAGATGCTAAAACTTCTAGTGAAACTTGGAAAGTACTTAAAGATTTGTATCAGACTAATAATACAAATCACATTCTTTTCCTAAAGAGTAAATTGCTAAGTATTTAAATGGATATAAATGAGTCTGTTAGTACTTTTTTTGGGCAAATTAAAGACATGAAAGATAATTTGGGAGATATATGAGAAAAAGTGTCAAACATTGATCTTGTCACAATTGCCCTAAATGGAATGATAGAGGACTATCAAATCTTTATAACATTCCTTGCAACAAAAGAAAAAACTCCTACTTTTGAGGAACTGACAGGTATATTGTTGCAAGAGGAAGAGAGGCGCGTGAATTTGAAGCCTCAGAATTCAAACTTAGCACTATGGACAAAGAAGAGATTCGCTAAAGGGAAACCAGGCGAAGGAGGAAGAGGAGGAAATTTATTTTAGAGGAAGTCATTTCCAAAGACAAATAAAGGTATGCCATCGAATAGAAATGAACCTACGTGTTTATATTGTGGTAGGACTCGACATCTTTCCAAAGAATGTTATAAGAAGAAAAATGATGAGGCTAGGCATAAAAATAGAAAACATTCAGGACATTTTGCAGAAGAAAACCTGAATATTGATCCAAAATATCTCAAATTGTTTGTGTCTAATGTTGCATTGTCTGCTGAAATTGATGATGTTGATGCATGGTTTGTTGATTCTAGTGCTTTAATTCACATGACATGTAAGAAGAATCGATATATAAACTTTAAAGAAACAAATAATGGAGGTCATATTTATCTTGGAGATGATCATTCTTATCAGATCAAGGGATATGGAGATATTCTAGTAACACTTATGAATGGTACTGTCAGACACAATCGCAATGTTGTATATGTTCATGGGATAAAAAAAAACTTGATTTATGTGTCCACCATTACATATCAGAATTTGAAGGTCGAATTCTTCAAGACACATTGTATAGTGAAGGGCTTGCAGGATCATTATAGAACTATTTCCTCAAGAGTCAAAGTTGGTGGTTTGTACAAACTTGATGTCACCAACAAGAATCGTCAAGCATTGACTTCTGCAACTATGCCTACAGAAACTCTTTGGCACCAAAGGTATGGTCACATTAATTATCTTGATTTGTTGTTATTGCAAAAACAAGGTATGGTTGAAAGAATCCCTATGTTGAAGAATGAGTATGCTACTTGTGAAGGTTGTGCATTAGGAAATATGCACATAGATGAATTCCCCTCTAATCATGATAGAAGAAAAAGAGATCTATTAGAACTTATACATACTGATGTTTGTGGATCAATGCACACAAGGTTCTTAGGTGGTGCTTATTATTTTTTGTTTTTTATTGATCATTGCACAATATACACATGGGTTTATTTACTTAGGAAAAAGAGTGATGTTTTTTAATACTTCAAGGAATTTAAAAACATGGTGGATAAACAAACAAGAAAACCCATCAAAATCGTCCACTCAAATCAAGGAGGAGAGTACAGATTGGGGAACTTCATCAAGTATTGCAAAGATCATGGAATAATATAGCAATTTACAGTACCCCACACTGCACAACAAAACAGAGTTGCAGGAAAAACAAAACTCTAGTGGAGTGTGCACGAAGTATGATGAAGGGTAAGAATATCTCAAATGCTTTTTGGGTTGAGGCCATTAGCACTGTTGTTTATTTAAAGAATAGAACTCCAACAAGGTGTCTTGATCATAAAACTCCTTTCGAAGCCTTGTATGATTCTAAACCAACAATTAATAATTTGAGGATATTTGGGTGTAAGTATTTTGCACACATTCCAAAGGAGAACAAGAAGAAGCTTGATGTTAAAGCTATCAAATGTATTTTTATAGGGCATTGTTCATAATTTAAAGCATATAAACTATTTGATCCATCTACTGAAAAAGTGTTTGCAAATAGAGATGTAATTTTCCATGAACAGATAGAAGGAAACAATGAAGACAAGAGTCATGAAGTATGGCATGTACTTCTTGAATATGAGGAGGTCAAAGAAGAGAAGCAACAACAGGAAAATGCACCCAGTGACATGGATACATCCAACAGTGAAGAAGAATATTCACAAAACGAAGAAGAAGTCACCATCCAATTGAGAAGATCATCATGACACGTTCATCCACCTGCAAAATATAAATATTATGCTCTAATGAGTAATATTTCAAATGTCATAGAATCCATGAGTTTTAATGAAGCTAATGAGCATGAAGAGTGGAGAAAAACAATGGAGGAAGAATATGACTCTATAATGAAAAGCAAAACTTAGGAATTCACTGAATTGCCTAAAGATAAAAAGCCCATAGGATGTAAATGGATATACAAACCTAAACTCAAAGCATATGGTAGTATAGATAAATATAAATCCATATTGGTGGAAAAAAAGGTATTCACAGAAAGAGGGCATTGATTATGCAGAAACATTTGCACCAATAGTTAAATTAAACACTATAAGAATGTTAATTGCATTAGCTACAAAGTACCATTAGAAGCTTAACCAATTAGATGTAAAATCTTCTTTTCTGAATGGTGAGCTAAAGGAGGAGGTTTACCTTACTCAACTAGAGGGGTTTGTGAAAAGTGGTCAGGAACATTTAGTGTGTAAATTAAAGAAAGCATTGTATGGATTGAAACAAACACCTAGGTCATGGTATGAGAAGATAGATTCCTTCTTTCTTCAGCAGGGTTTTATGACGAGTAAAAGTGATCCAAATCTATATACAAAGCTTGATGAAAAGGGGCATGTTGTATTGATTTCCTTATATGTTGATGATTTAATTATTATAGGAAATTCAGAAAAAATGATTAATGGAATTAAGAAGCAGATGTCAGAGGTATTTGAAATGAAAGATCTTGGTGATTTACATTACTGCCTAGGCCTTGAAGTTTGGATAAATGCTTATCAAACCTTTTTGTCTCAAGTTAAATATGTTAGAGAAGTACTTAAGAAGTTTAAAATGGATCAGTGTAAAATTTCTTATGTTCCAATGCAGCAGAACACAAAAATTTATAGTGATGATGGTTCAGAGGAGGTAAATGATACAATGTATAGACATATATATGGAAGCTTGAACTATCTCACTACAAAAATACCTAACATAGCATACTCTATTAGTGTGTTAAGTCAGTCTATGGCTAAACCTCTAGAAAGACATTGGAATGCAGCAAAAGGGGTACTCAGGTATCTCAAAGGCATAATTGATTATGGTATTAAATATACTGATTAATTTGATGTTGAGTTGACATGTTACTCATATTAGGTTATGATCATAAATCTACTAAAGTGGTTTCCTAAATTACTTTAAGGGAAAATGGTGTGAAAATGAGTGTACACATGGTATACATGTACTATCGGTAATCCTAGCAATTTGGGCTAGGTGACCAATTTCTTGGTGATAAGAATAGGTCCATAACTCAATCAGCCCAACCAACCATTTTAAGTAAATAGGTCCATAACTTAATCAACCCAACCATTTTAAGTTCTCTTCCAATTTTCATCGTAAAATGAGATAATCACAAAGTGAAAAAATATACATCTAAAAATTCCACATATAAAGATGAACACTTCATACAACAACACCCTCAGTTACAAATCTTTAAAGAATATTTTTTTAAAGGAATAACCTATTATAGCTCTATTTTATGTTCCTAACCCTTTATATTCATATTATTTTCTTCATTTCTTTTCTAGTAGTACATCTCCTTCCATACTTTTTTGTCATCCTTCCAATTAGGATTATCTCTTTAGGATTGGTGGGAATAACTTTCCTTATATGCATGTTTGCATAGAGGGGTGGTATGGGAATGCGTAACCTTAATCTCTCCCTGCTTACACGATTGGTGGGAATAACTTTCCTTATATGCATGTTTGCATAGAGGGGTGGCATGGGAATGCGTAACCTTAATCTCTCCCTGCTTATAGAAGGCAAAGAGAGCCATTGATAATTGATAAGTGTGTTATGTTGTGTTGTATCTCTGAGTTTTACCTTTCTTTTGTGTTATCTTAATATTTCTATTTACCATTTCACATATTATAAGTGGGTTATGTTGTGTTGTATTTCTGAGTTTTATCTTTTTTGTGTTATCTTAATATTTTTATTCACCATTTTACATATTATTAGACTATGAATTATGATATCAAACATTATGTTAAGTTTTTGTTATTTTAATATTTGTATTTACCATTTTACATATTATTAAAATATGAATTATGATATCAAACATTATGTTATGTTAAGTAGTTGTCTAAGTTTTATGAAAGGATGGTATATAATTTGTGTTTGTTATTTTTTTGAGTCATTTTAGTTTTAAATTATCTAGATAAAATATTTTTTTTATTAAGTTGTTATTTCACTTTTTAAAATTATGGAGTAAGTTTTAGTCACATTTGTTTTATGAAGGGATGGTATATAATTTATGTTTGTTATTTTTTTTTGAGTCATTTTAGTTTTAAATTATTGTAATAGAATATTTTTTTTATTAAGTTGTTATTTCACTTTTTAGAATTGTGGAGGAGTTTCTAATCACATTTTTTTTTAAGGAAAACTTTTATCCCAGATTTATGAAAGGATGGTATATAATTTATGCTTGTTGTTATTCGAGTAATTTTAGTTTTAAATTATTATGATAGATTATTTCTTTATTAAGTTGTTATTTCACTTTTTAGAATTGTGGAGCACTTTTAGTCACAGTTTTTTCAAGGAAATCAACAAACAATTAATGGAGTTCTTTAAAATTTTACTCCATCATGGACTATTCTACACCATAAGACAAGTAGAAATAACGGAGATTAGTTGCGGTATTTATTTAGGATTGTAGCTTTGAAACTGAAATAGCAAGTGAAAATGGTAGCATTGAAATTGCAATGATTAATGAAGAAAGTGTGTCTGAGAATAAAGTCGCATGTTATAGGAAGAAAATTCCCTATGAAACAATATTTTGTGTAACTGTTGATGAACCCCTATGTGAATCTTTGGTAAATTTAGTCAAATTTGATGAAAACTATTCATCTCATGAAGAGTGGTCAATTTTGTTGCATGAGAAACATCTTATCGATGAGCTATTGTTTGGTGAGAAGAAAATCTCATTTGCATACACAAACCAAGTGAAAGAGAATCTGATAGAGCATTGTAAAGAGGTTGAAGACATTAAACAACTAGTTATGATAGCAATTGAAGCTACAAATGAAGATTATTATGCAACATGAGAGGCAAGGAAGAAAGACGAAGAAATGAAAGCTCTCTTAGAAGAGAAAAACGAAAAGAACCGGTATGGTTCTTCCTATGATTGTAAATTTTTTTTTGAGTGAGCAGGTTTACAAGACAACAATTCATTTTCAATAGTGAATGATTATGAAGAAAACATGGAAGAAAATGAAGATATTGATGAATAAAATATTGAGTCAATTTTTATGGTGTGGAGCCCAGAATAAATCAAGTATTATTATGAATTGATGTTTCAACATAAGCAACCCACTTATGAGAAGTTGGAAGAATTTGCAAGCATTAAAGACAAACGCTTCCAAGAACCTGCAGAAGTGTTGAGGACAAAGAACAATAGTCATCCATCAAGTTCCAAAATGAGAAGAACAAGGCCAAGAGGACACTGAAGCATGAGTCAAGATGAAACATTTTTGGAGCATCAAGCCGAGGAAGAAGCTCCATCTCCATCACTATGTGACAACAAGAAAGGTCAAAATGAAATTTTTAGAGTGAATTTGTGCACCTAACTGAGACTTAAACGAGGAGGCATGTTACTTATGTTAGGCATTTGTATTGTAGACAATCCACTTCTCTATTAAAAAGAAGAATTAAAAATAATAGAAATTAGTTGAGATGTGTATTTAGGATTTAGTTGAGGTTGGTTCTAACAGTCTAAACCAAATATCATCCTATATATTGCACTCTTCATTGATTTAATAAAATGCAGCTTTGTTTTGCTCTAATGGCCTCCAAGTACTCCTCAGAGAAGCCAATTTCTTTCTCCTCACTCTATTTTCAAGACCTCGAGGTGCTGCATAGCCTGAGAGAAGCCAATTTCTTCTCCTCACTCTATTTTCAAGAGTATATCAAGCATGTATGTTAGGGAAAAGTTTATCTTTATATTTATATAACTAAAAGCATTTTGGAAAAAAGAATTATTGGTACAATGCAAAACAAGTAATATTTTTTTAGCCCTAACCATAATAAAAAACGCGCTATTCTCGCAACACAACACTAATAACATAATTTGCGTTCAATTGGCCAAAGTCACCGGCAGTTTACTTCTTCATCTCAAAATGACTAATATAAAACATGCCATGGTTCAATAGCAGGACCAGGAGAATCCATAAATATATGCAATAATTGGTAAATGGTTCTCCTCATTAAAAACAAACTTAGCAGAACAAGAAATGGTACGTGATTATCTGCGATAGACTGTGAAACCAAATCAAGTAGTCGATCCTCAATGCTTCTCTTCAGGTTCCCTATGATCGTCATTGTCCACAGGTATCATGGCCAACTGATCGAATAATTTTCCTTGATCTTCTTAGCCTGGCCATCTGTAAATTTAAACACCCCATATCCATGCAAGACCATTAACGCTCACACTCTTACTGATAACATCTCCCGATATCTTTGGAAAGAATTTTGTTTCCGCAAAAGCATTTGGCCGCGAAATTTTTTAATGAAAGCCTCTGCCAAAATTTCGATCTCATCCTCGACCGAGCACGTAGACATTTGGGGGGCCTGTATAACTGAAACACAATTTCTAAGGTTATCACACGGCCTCGATGACTCAAGAAGTGCGCGGGATAGATGCTCAAATTCCTACTCGCACTGTTGAAGTACTTCACAAGATCGTCCTGTGCCTACGCATAATACACCGTCAATGCCATATTGTTGTTGCTGGAATATTGCCTTTGGCTCTCTTCAAGTTCAAAGAGGGAATTCATCTTATGAGAAATTGCACCGAATATCTTCTTCTTGTTCTTGATGAGGCCGAGAACAACAACCTTGGTATTCATTGCGAGGGATGCTTTTCCCTTCAGAGAATTTTATTTCGATTTCAGAACTCCGCTCAGGACCGACCACACTTACTTCACCACCAAAGGCGCCCCTGCTCTCTTGATATTTCCTCCTGAAATTTACAATTCAGTGCATTGGCGCATATAAATAGTATAAATCCTACGGGCTATAATAATAACAATAGATCTATTGTATTTGCGGACAGACCTTCCTTTGTCCCAACAGGAAAGCCAACAGATTTCCATCCTACTCCGTATAGATCCTCCCCGCCTTTGTATATAAAACAACAATTTTCTCCAGTACTCATGTACCTAAAAGGCATGCCGAAAGCTGATGAAAATAAAAAATATAACCAAGGAGAGTAAAGTTTCTTAGTCTCTTCTACGCCCGCTGTTTCACAAAAGCTGGACATTTCAGTACAGACTGTCAAGTACCAAAACAGATCAAAGGAGGAGACTGTTCAATAGCTTAAAAAAATGGTTCTTCTTCTTTAGCAACAAAAATATCTACATCCTCTATTAAGTAAATTCGCACTATAAAAAGGTAGAAATAATGGAAGGTAGAGAAGGGTTCTTGCTTCTGTGTTTTGAAAGTCTCGCATTCGCATACGCTTTAGTGATGAAACTCGGTACTTTATTCCATGCGCGCAGTCTCAATTTATCTGTAAGAGCATTTTTAAATCCTTTGCGTTTTACTACACTGAAAATTAAAAGACCATAGTCTTTCCAACAAGTTCTTTTCTTTTTTTAAATACGGTCCATGAGTTGTAAGTTTTGAAGCTGTCAACCACATGTACATTTCACCTAGTTGAATTCATTTTCGATATAAATTTAGATTACTATATTTGTTTTAATTTTTTTAATGTAAATTTATATTTTTAGTGATTTAATTTAACTTATTTTTATAACCAATATAAATCAAAATAAACTTAAAAAAATAAAAATATATAATTAATTTTTTTTTAAATAAAAAATAAAATTTATTTTTTTAAATTTTTTTTTTTTTAATTTAAATAAATATAATAACTTTCATATATAACATCATACAATATTATTAATTCATGTAAATTATTTTCAATTAAAATCATGTGTTATATATTTAACATTAATTGTGACATGTGTGAGGCTTCCTTACACTCATACGATATTTTGAAGTACTATGAAGTCTCATTAACTGTGACATGTATGAGGCTTCCTTACGATCATACAATATTATGAATTTAAAGTAAAATTTGAATTTCTATGAATTCTCCTATTTTATGCTGATATCTCTTTATATTCATATTATTGTCTTCATTACTTTTCTAATATTATTTCTTCTTCTATCATCCTTCCACTTTGCAGGATTGAGGACAACTCTTTTTATATGCATGTTTGGTTAAAGGGTTGCCATTTGAATATTTAATTTTATTTTTATCGTCTTTCCACTTTGCATTATGTTTTTAGGATTTTTATGTTGATATCTCTTTATATTCATATTATTGTCTTCATTACTTTTCTAATATTATTTCTTCTTCTATCATCCTTCCACTTTGCAGGATTGAGGACAACTCTTTTTATATGCATGTTTGGTTAAAGGGTTGCCATTTGAATATTTAATTTTATTTTTATCGTCTTTCCACTTTGCATTATGTTTTTAGGATTGAGGAAAACTCTTTTTATATGCATGTTTGGTTAAAGGGTTGGAATTTGAACATTTAACTTTAATTTTTCTTGTTATTGTTTATATAAGTTAAAAGAAACTGAAAGGGTAGTATCTTTGGGGAGGCGGCTAGGGTTTTTCTAGCCGCTTCCCCTCTCACAAGCGTTTGGTTCTGCTTCCCCCTTGATGGCGCATCCCTTCGGTGGTGGTTTGGATTGGTGCTTTGTTTGTGCGGCCTTTGGTTGGTTGGGGTTTCTTTCCCTCGAGTCTTCTGGTGGCTATGCCCCAGTGCGCTGCTTGTTTTTCTCCTGCCTCTTTAATTGACGATGAATCCTTCTATGGGCTTGGAATACTTGCTTTCTTTGCTGGTGGCTTTTCCCCTGTGGAATCTCCGTGATGTTTGCATCGGTTCGATGCTAGATCTGGTGGTTCTTTTTATCGCGCGACCCTTGGTTTGCTGGACCAACATATACTCTGGTTACTGTCCTGATGGGAGGTTCTTTGCCTCTCCAACCTCATAGGGTTTCTTCCTATCAATGGCTCTTTCCTTTGGAACTTTGGGGGACTGGTTTTGAGTCTCTGGACTTGGGATGTGGTGTTTGGTGCAGCGATTGTTGGGTATTCTACTCTTTGGAGGTTGGGTGGGAGCTTTGAGGTCCATATTTTGGGCGTGCATTTTGGATCTATGGCTCTGCACTTTGAGGTCCTTTCTTGGGCGTGCACTTCTGGCCTATTTTATTGTTGTTGGTTTTACTCGGTCATTATTGTATTTAGTTTTTGCTCTTTACCCATCTTTGGGGAGTGCTTCATACACCTGTGTATGTAATTTGGTTCTCTTTGATGAATTTTTTCCATGAAAAAATAAGTTAAAAGAAACTCATTGATAAATATATTATGTTATATGTCATCTATAGTTGGACTTTTGTGTTATTTTAATATTTTTGTTCACCATTTTATATTTGATTAGTGTATGAATTATAGTTTATGTTTATGTGATTAGAGTATGAATTGGTATATAGTTTATGTTTGTTATTTTTTTAAAGAAAATTTAAAGGATGAAAGAGGATGAATTTAAGGGATGCTTTTTACATTAGCTGATAAAATCTCTACTAAATCTATTGGGATAGATTAATACATCTCATAAGTATAGGGGATTGGAACTAAGCACATATGGCCATGAAACTAACATAATACCCAATAACATTAATGACAACCACTTAAAATTCATTATTATTATTTCCTTATCTCATTTTTTTCACTTAAAATTCATTATTATTATTTCCTTATCTCATTTTTTTATACACTTTTTAAACAAAGACACTTTCACTAAGTAATTCTCTTTAAATAACATTTAAATAACATTGTTTTTATTTAATAAAACATTAACAAATCAATATTGCCACAATGATATTGTTTTTATTTATAAAACATTAACCAATCAATAGTAATACAAAATACATGTGAACTTAATATTATTACTTTTTCTTGGCTTCAACAATTTCTCTCCTGATTTCAGACAAATATCCACCGAAATAATCTTAATTTAGTAGAATATTTTGTCTTTTTAATTTTAATTTTAATTTTACGGTGGGATAGTATTGGGATAAGTCTTTACTTCATTGTCAGCTAAGTGTGCTTTTATGGAATGTTGAATAGATACATTTCAATTCATCACAATACTTGTTTGGTTATTTTAATTAAATAAAAACTTGGTTAAATGGCTTCAGGATTTTGAAGAACAGTAATATTTTTTTAGCCCTCACCAGAATAAAAAACACGCTATTATCGTATCACAAAACTGGAATTTGCGTTCAATTGGCCAAAGCCACCAACAGTTTATTTATTCAGCTCAAATCGACCTTGATATACAACTTGCCATGGTTCAATAACAGAACCAGGAGAATCCAAATCCATAAATATAAACAATAAACCCTAAATGGTTCTCCGCATTAAAAACAAACATAACAGAACAAGGATTAGCATGTCATTATCTGCGATAGAAGGCGAAACCAAATCAAATAATCGATCCTAAATGCTTCTCTTCAAGTTCCGTATGTTCGTCGCAGTCCACAGGGTACTGAAATTGTCGCCAACTGATTGAATAATTTTCCTTGATCTTCTCATCCTCTTCATCTGCAACTTTAAACATCCCGTATCCATGCAAGACCATCAACGCTCACAAGCTTCGGTCTAACATCTCCCGATATCGTTGGAAAGAATTTTGTTTTTGCAAAAGCATTTGGCTGCGAAATCTTTTAATGAAATCCTCCGCCAAAATGTCAATCTCATCCTCGACCGGGCACGTAGACATTCGCGGGCCAGCTATATCTGAAACAGAATTTCTAGGGTTATCAGAAGCCCCCTCTGACTGAATAAGTGCGTGGGATAGATACTCCAATTCCTGCTCGCACTGTTGAACGACTTCACAAGGGATCTCTTTGTCGGGCGTGGAAGCAGAATACACCGTCAATGCCTTATTGTTGTTGCTGGAATATTTCGTTTGGCTCTCTTCAAGTCCAAACAGGGAATTCATCTTATGAGAAACTGCATCGAATACCTTCTTGTTCTTGACGAGGCCGAGGACACCAATCTTGGTCTTCATTGCGTGGGCTGCTTTACCCTTGAGAGCATTTGATTTCGATTTCAACACACCACTCAGGACCGACCATACTTGTCTCACCACCAAACTCGCCCCTCCTACCTTCATTTTTCCTCCTGAAATTTACAATTCAGTGCAGTGGCACATATAATTATACAGTATAAATCCTATAGACTATTATAAGAATAGGTCTATCGCGGACAGACCTTCCTTCGTCCCAACAGGCAAGCCAGCTGATTTTCTTCCTGCTCCGTTTATATCCTCCCGGCCTCTGTATATATAACAACAATTTGCCCAAGCATTTCCCATCTACCTAAAAAGCATAACACGTGCAGAAATATGATGTAAATAAAAAATATAAACCAAGGAGAGTAAAGTTAGTTGGTCTCTTCTGCGTCCTCTGTTTCACAAAAGCTGGACATTTCAGTACAGGCTGTCAAGTACCAAAAGAGATTCAAGTGGGAGGCGATCTAGCGATGGAGGAGGCTGCTCCATAGCTTAAAATATTGTTTTTCCTCTTTACCAACAAAAATATCTACCTCCTCTATTAAACAAATTCGCACTATAAAAAGGGCAGATACAATGGAGGGTGGAGAAGGATTCTTGCTTTCCGCTTTTCTTTT
>SNQJ01S0037547.1:76662-88470 GCA_010110895.2 Picea sitchensis | reverse complement strand
AAATTTAACACTCCCAACACGTTCTAGGGGAGTCTCCCGTTGTGATACCATGTTAAATTTTTATATGAGATAATATTGTATATGAGATGATGTGATAGATTATGTATATATGAGATGATGTGATAGCAATGATGAATGTGCCAGATATATAGAGAACCTAAAGGAACATATGGTGTCCGTCCATGAAAGGATGGTTCTCTAATATAATAACTATTTATTATTATTATTATTATTATTATTATATATTAATAATATTATTAATAATTAATAATTATATTAATAATTATTAATTGGGAGAATGTCTTCCCAATGTTGTCCAAACATCAACATATATGGGTGCCATGGTTCAACCACAACACATTCCCTAAATGAGAATATTTCGGCCCATTCCATTAATCAATTCTTTCATCCAAGGTCATGTTTCCTTATCATTTAGGTAGGATACATAAGACATGGATAGGTTTTGTGCACTGGAAATGATATTCAAGGTCTAAACATGACCAAGGGGAAAAGAGGGCATTTAAGCCTTAAATGAAGGTATTATAGAGCCTTATTTCTATGGTCAAGGGATGAAAAAACTTGTCTTTAGACTCTATATGTTTCTTATTTGGCTTAATTACCTTGAAGAATGTCTAAAAATGACCACAAAAATCATCTCTAGGTCATGTTTAGCATCAAAGTTGGATAAAAATTCTATTAGGAGACTTTGGACACTAAGGATGGATCTAAAGGCATTAAACATGGTTGACAAAGGAAACAAAATTTGTTGGTATTTTTTTTAATATTATCATTCTCAAGAGCCTTGAACAAGTACTCATACCAACATGTGAGTCCTTTCTAGGGGTTCGTTACAAGCCTTCAAGTGGGATATGGTCGTCCTTGGTAGGTTTTGTGCACTAGAAATGGGTTTGGAGCATGCCACATTGTTAAGTGGATAAAAAAGGGCCTTAATCCCTCACTGAACCTTATCAAGGTCAAGAACCATGAAAAAACCCTAGAGACAATGACATGATCCCTTACTAGCAGGTTTTTCCTTTGAAGTTTAATACATCCATTAAGATGTTTCACACACAATGGATGGGTTGGGAGTCCTTTACCATAGTTGTAGTAGAGAAAAAACATCCACAATCCATTTTCATTGGTTGGGGGAAGGAAACAACATCCTCAATCCATAAAAATATATTATTTGGCTCAAGTGGAATGGACATGTCCTCATATCACCACATAGGAGAATGCATGGTTTATGTTGTTCCAGAGTATGTACTTAAGGCTTAGAAGTACAGTGTCTAGGCATCCGAAAGTGGGTAAAGGGTAGAGAAGAGAGAAACGTCAACCTTTGGCAAGGGAAACTAGGGAAGATTTCTATGTTGGCGTTGTCTAGCTTCCAACTATTCCTAGATGTTTATATCCTATTCAATCATTGCCCATGAACGTTCGAGTTCAACCTGGGTAGTGGTTGTTTTAATAATGGTATCGAAAAGGTTTAAGGCAATGTACGTTTGATTTGATAATCCGGGTTTGATATTGGGCTTAGTTGGTACAGGGACAGTCATGGAGGAACAATAAAATAAGAAAAATTCAGAGGGAAATTAAGTGTTGTCTCAATTCGATCGTTTAAAAGAGAGTTTAAGGTTTCAGGAATGAAAGAGGAATGCAAATCAGAGGCTCTTTCCCGTAACTGGGTTATATTTTAATAAAATGTATGAGGTGGGAGAAAAAATTTAGCTGTCTATCGAGTAAGGCTCCTATCAAGGGAGAATCTCACATATAAATAGAAGAAGAAAAATGTAAAGAAGTAAACCGATGAAGCATAAAATATATATAGAATTCTGAAAGTGTTAACTGGTCTTATACCTGCTGATAGCTGGTATAGAGGAAAAATAGTNGTACTAAATTATAGCGAAGCATTCATCAGATACAAATATGAAATGAAAGGAATATGAGATACAAGAAAACAAACTCATAACACAGTCATGACAGAATTGAGAATCTTTAGATTTGCTTTATATTAACTCTCAAAATGTAAAACCTCTGTTACAATCGACACAAAAATGTCCAACCCATTTTCTTTCTTTCTATGGTATATTTATATAGTTTTACAATAAGATGGAATCTCAATCGTTTGAAAATTTTCAGTTATGATAGGGAGGAGAGAAATCGCTCCATTTCTTCTTCTTTGTCTTCATTTGGTGCCAAAAGCTTGTCCTCGCGTGTGCTTGGTACATGTGACACATCTTTCAACTAGCCGAGATATCAGCCTTGACGGTTCTGCTTGACAATTGGCTTCAAAAGAGTAACAATCTCAGGCTAATTGTGGCAGCCTGTCTTCCATCTGTCTGTCTATGATGTCAATAGTGCATAATTGCGCACTTGGTTTAATCATACATTTATCTATTTGGACTATGTATTCCATAGTCACTTGTGAGATCTCGGCTGAATCTCTTTCCTCTTTTTCATTTTAATCAAGCGATATTTTTGCCAATTTATTTGAATCAATGCCTCAGCATTACCTCCGCTATCAATGCCTAGCATATTACCATCTATAGAACTAAAGGCCTCTTCTAAGGAATTTGTTACCCTTTTGGCTTGCATCTTTCCTTCCGAGATGCTGTGCTCCCATTATTTCAATAGAATGTTTCCTCAGGTTTGCTCCGAAATGGTGAACCTGGGAGTACTTCCCGAATCCCTATTGTTTGTGGCTATCACAGCCTCTTGGAAGGCGACCCATGCTGCTCCAACTTCTCTTTCTCTAGCAGTTAAATTCTCCAAAACTTGATTAACCAGCAAGCAGTTGTCCCGAATCACCTCTACCTTGGTGAGTAAATTTCGTTGGGCCGCAGAGACTCTGCTTTGAATCTCCATCGCCTGGGACTGGAACATCCTGATATTTATCACTTTATTTTTGACGATTTCCACCCTAGCCTGTAGCTGTTTGATCAAATCTTTTTTCTGGCTCGCTTGCGTCTGACCATCCCGAACCACTAGCTGTGCTTGTTCCAGCTTATCTTAAGAAACTCTATCTCACTTTTATCGGACAACCTTGCTTGCTCTATTCCTACACTCGCCTCGTCTTTGGAAGCCTCCGCTGCTGTGGCTAGTCTGGCTTCCAGGGTTTTGATGAGGTGATTTTTTTGTTTCAGCTGGTTTTTCAAAACCCCGACTGAAAATTGGTTCATTGTGGCATATTCCCCTAATGTCCCAGCTATTTCTGTGGTGAACTATTCATTTTTCTTGTCCTTTCCATCAGTCATAACTTTGTATTTCTTTATTGTCGACTCCCCTTCCTGATAGAATTCTCTCTTTACCACTGCCTTTCTCTTCTTATCGAAGAAGAACTCATTTGGAGGGAGATCTTCCACCCTTATAGGCCTCAACTCTTCATTGAAGATCCACCTTGCGTCAATATTTCCCTGAGTTGACTGCAAGGGAGTAACTGATGTGATAGGTTCTCTGATTTGCTTCGCTGATTGTCCCGGAGTAGTAACTGAATTCTGCTTCTTTGGCAGGTCAGAATTCTTTATCTCTGCTTTCGAACTCTTAGTTTTCTCTCCCTCATCCTGGTGTTTTTATTGACCAGGAGTCACATCCTTGGAGCCTTCGACATCTTTTTGTTTCACCTCCGCTGTACTCGGATTCTCACCCCGTAATACTGCGGGAAGACAACTGCGTTGATGTTCTTGGAATTTCAGAACATCGACCCTCTCTTCAGGTGCCAATGTTTGGATATGAGCTAAAATCTCAGCATAATATCTTGCGCCTCTGAAAATGTCATTCGAGGGAGAATTTTCGTGCTCAAATCTCTTGAGTCCACAACTGGCCAAATGATTACTCACGACCCTTTGCATATCGTGCTTCTTGTATTCAATAAGGACCAACTTTAGGTCTTCCAGGGTTGCTTCCTCAGCTTTAGCATGCCCGAAATCTAACAAAGAATATGAATTTAAATGAATAGGAAAAGGTGGCCATACCTTTTTTGAGTATCCCTTAAGCTCCTTGCTTATACCACCGATTACTGTTTGTCTAGCAACCTCACGAAAAGCCAGCTTGTCGGGAATGAATAATGGAAATGCATGCGGGGGAATAGAAGCCTTGAAAAATCTGAGATATGAGAATTCAGCTTCTACATACCAGTCAGTTATGCTGCTCAAATTCGTCACTATACTATCTGAGATCCTAGGTGGCAGGTGGCCGAAAATAGTGACATGCAGTGGTACCATCACCCAGTTGAATATTTCATATACGAAATCTGTCGCTTTGTTTTCCCACAATTTTGCATGATAGACGTGGATAGGCTCATCCTCTGCTAGAGTCCAAATCCATCTCATTAATGGAAATGGTGTTAGAAAGAACACAACATCCATAATGTATGCATACATAAAAAATGAAGCAATTTTTCCGCTCTCTTTCTGCGCTCGATACTCTGTAACCCGACTGGTCAAGTTATAGGACAACATTTTCACCCAGTCGAAGGAATAGCCTTCAGCGACTCAAAATATTAGAGGCACCCATTGAAGAAAGAAATGTGAGGTGTCCTCTCTTCCATATAATTTGCATGTCATCATAGCTACATACTTGTACTGTGGTTCTAAGGAAGCTATTGAATATATACCATGACTGTATTCCCTGAACTTCGCAGGGTGCGAAACCCAATCTCTTATTAAGCTAGACATGGTTTTGTCATACTGCACACATTCCTTCTATTTGAACTCTTCCAAGAATTTGACATCATATGTAAGGTCGGACGCTGTGGGCAACTTGTACATGGCTTGCAGATGTTCAGGCCTGAAAGTCCCAATGGTGACCTTCTGCTCATTCATGATGGTTCTGGTTGGTATGTCCACATGGTCTAATGCCCATCGGACCATATCATAATAGGAGAGTAGTCGTGGCCTGGCCGCTACTTTATGCATTCCCAATTGAATGATGATCTTATACTTGGTGGTTATGTCGTCTTTTTCATTGTCGCTGGAATCATCGGAATAATCTGCTAATTCGGCCTGCAGAACATCAGAAACAAACGACCAGTTCGAGACCGAGTCGACACTTCGAGGTGAAGTATCATCGACGTTGTATAAACCTTGTCCCGAAACATCAACACTAGCTTTGGATACTTTTCGCGGGGCAATGACTGAAGATCCTGCTTTAGCTCTTCTGCGATAAAAATATGTATACATATAGAAGTTAGCTCACTGAGAAAGTGTGCTCTGCGTAATATAGAAATGAATTTGTTATAATGAATAATAACTCTATATATATTCGAAAAATTGGTACTTTTTAGAACAGATCTGTCAAATCATGTTTAGAAATAAATTTAGCAATAAAAAACCGATCTTTATTTGTCAATTCGCCTTATTTCTAATTAATGCCATAAATTTTGGCAGTTCAAAATGTCAGTTGGCGTAAGGAAGGATTAAGACTGCTTCGTAAACTGTGCGAGCGTCAAAACACGGGAGATATTGATTTAGCTTAATTAATCCGATTTTACCAAAGTTAATTTAACCTTTCGATATTCGTTGTATCGACAATTTTTTCTTTAACCCTTTGAACCTCTAGCCCCCGAAATTGCGATGATTGATTTTGGTTAATAAAAACGTAATTGTGATTAGGTGCTTAATTAATTATGTAATTATTTATATTCGCCATATCGTGACTCGGAGCTTCGAAGGCAAGTTTTCGGGAAGTTTGCACGCCGAGCTGCGAAATCACGAGATCGCGATAATACGTTTTAATTAAAAGGGAAGATAAACTCGGATTAAGTGTTTAATTAATTATGTTCATATCTTTATCGCGA
Source organism: Picea sitchensis (assembly GCA_010110895.2). Taxonomy (NCBI): domain Eukaryota; kingdom Viridiplantae; phylum Streptophyta; class Pinopsida; order Pinales; family Pinaceae; genus Picea; species Picea sitchensis. The sequence goes on along the minus strand of SNQJ01S0037547.1, from coordinate 82,679 downwards.
CTTCGCAACTCGGGCTTAGACAGTGTAGTTTTTTAAAAGAGAACACGCCGAGTGGCGAATTGCCGACGGAGCTTAACCATGTCTTAGTTTTTTTATTTAACTTTGACACATGTTACTAACATACGGACTTCGTGGTTTCGGCTATCGGGGATACGACAATGAGAGTTTTGGATTTAGTGAATGCCGAGGCATGAAAACCCGATGATGTTTAATCATGATTTAGGAAAACTTTACTCTCGTTACTGACCTAGGTAAAATTTTAAAATGATTTCGCTGTTTTGTTGCTCGGGACTTGTGAACTACATGATCTATAGCATCCAACATGCGAAATCCCAAGATAGAATAGAAGGGGGGGGGGTTTTTTTCTGAAAAGTAGAACTCGCCTCGAGAGTACAATAATCATCGTTGCTTGCGTGATAAGACTTCAGAGATTTTGAAACCACAGACGGAAAATACGCAAACCATCTTTCGATTTCGAGCATTAAGACATTAAATTTGAGATGGGATAGAAAAAACAAAGGTGGCTCCAACAGTTTACACGGCCATAACCATAATCAAATCCTAAAAACTACTATCTCAGGGTATTATTGAATCTTCTCTAAATTGATATCCTTGAATAAGTACTGATCAAACAAGTGTTAAGAGAAAAATAGGATTATAAGTGACATAATGTCCTTAACACTTATTGAGCCTTATCGAGCTCAAGAACCATGAACAACACCTAGAAACCACAACATGATCCCTCTCTAGGTAGTCCTTGACATCCAAGTTGAATATTGAACCATTATTAGGTCTCAGGAATCATGGATGGGTATTGGGTTTGGGTCTACATACCATATTAAAGGGAGATAAATAATATCCTTTAACCCTAACACTTTATTATTAGGATCAAGTACCATTGACAATTCCTTGAACCTCCACATCTTACCTCTCTTGATTAAAAATCACCTCCAACGCTGTTTTGGGAACCATCAATAGGTTAATTATGTACTAGGAATGTGTCTAAAGGTTTATCTAAGGTCACAAGAGGGAAATAATAAGCCATGTTCCCTAAATAATTATTGTTGGGCTCTATCACCATGACCAACTCCTAATAACCACAAAGCTTCTATGGTTATAATGTTGGGTTCATACTTGAATGACCAAACAGGATGCTTGTATGATATCGCTAGCCTACTAGAGGGATACATGTACCATTATTAAACTAGAGAACATGTCTTGAATGAGAATTTGTATCAATCTTACACCATGAATCATTATCCATGCCATGGTCGAGGTTTTTTAGCATCCAAGTTGGATACAGAAGACATGAGTAGATTTTGTGCATTAGAAATGATATTCAAGGTCTAAACATGGTCAAGGGGAAACAAGGATGAGTTTCTATAATAGGTACATCAATGGAAAAGGTGTAAACAAAGGTAGAGGAAAAAATTGGAAAAGAGGCCATAAAAGGCCATGATTCTCAATACATTTTGATGTTGATCCACAAGAACTAAATCAGGTTTTCCAAGATGGGTTTTCAATCTAGTTGGCCAAGCAATTATGGAACCTAGGCCTGAAAGGCCTCCTTTCCAGCCACAATTTTTTTTTATCTAGTATCTGTGTTCCCCCTCATGTTTCTATGCATCCAGAACCACCTGCCAATGATGGTTGGCAAGAGATCATCCACCAACCTGTTGCACATCATAATGGGTGGCCAAAAATATCGTTTCCATTTCCCCCTCCTCCACCGCAATTTAATCCAAATGCCCAAGAAGATCACATTGCTTCAACAACCTAGTCTTCACATGAAATAAAAAGGCTTAAAACCACAATGCCCGAATCAGAGATTGATAAAGGGAAATAATTGGCCAATTCCCCTAACTCTTCCAATAATTCATCTAAAGCAGTGTCCTCCCATCTCTACCTCAAGGATAATTTCTCCCATGTCATCATCAAAATCGATCCTCAAGGTCCCAATCATCCTAAAGCTGCTACAGAAGGAAAAACAATAGGAAGATCAAAAGAGAGAAGTAGTAAAAAGAGGCAAACCGCCTCTCATAGCAAATATGGTTTTTAATGTTGTTAATGCTATTTTCTTTTGAGGATAGTTTTTTTATTTGACATGACATAATTTTGGAAACCAAATACAAATTTAGACATAATTTTTGGACAACATGGATATAATGCTATTTTTGGATATACTCATGCTTTTTTTTTATTAAAATATTTGACTATTAATATTCATTGAAACTTTTTTCTTTAACAATGATATTCAAGATAACATAACATGAGGTGGATAAATGTTATTGGGAAGTTGGTGGGTGTATAATGAATGAAAAATGGAACAATGAACAGGAAAAAAAACTATTATTGTTTTATTACAAGAAACGACATTTATAATCAACATTGCCAATATCTATAAAATATTTTAAATATCCATTGTTTTCCATCCAAAACTTTCACCAAATTTGTTTATGTGATAGCACTCCATTAAAACTTCACATACATGATCTACAACAATCCTTTTAAATTGTGCAATATAAAATTGAAGTGGAAATAATATGATTATATAAAAGGAACGAATTTCATTTCTCCCTTTAAATTATCACAATTTTTTGTAGGAGATTGTTTATAAACCATTTAGATATAATAATTATATAGAGTGTCTCGAACATCATGAGAGGAAGAGAAACATAGATCTATCCTCTCTCTGTTATATCATATTCACATCACAACTTTCAATAACATATGCAAACAAACCGGGATTGAAAACCCCTTGCGACTTCGGTAGGCATTCCTTCCATATAAATTATTTTAAACTAAAAAATCGTTCAAACCACCTCGTAGAACCAAAAAAAATCCAAACATAAATTTGTGGGCGACCTCAATGTTTTCAATTGTCGGGTTGAATATTTGGACAATACTTTAAAACTAGGTCTATTAAATTTGTGTGTCTCCATTTTCGGACTGAAAAATAAAGTTTAGGACCAACAAATAGACATAGGCCTCAAGGAATGGCTGTAAGAAAAGACAAATAATTAATTACCAGACTGACTATAATAAAATACACAGAGTTTCATCACCCTTTTTAAATGGTGGAAAGGAAAGCACGAAATGACTACGAGACTTAGAGAGTGTTGATGTGCAGTACAGATACAGCATAATAATCGTGAAACCGATTGTGTGTCCAATAATTCAACAAAACTAAGAAACTGGATTTTCTTTTATGCATTCACCTATGTATTGGAAGAGGATAAGAGGCATGGGGCAAACATATAGGAATAGGGTTTGAAACGTGGGCTGCGGGAAAAACAAAACCCAATTTTTTTTCTTCAACAGATAACAGGATAAAGCACACATACCTCCCATAAAATCTAATCTATGGTAAAATAAAGAATACTACACATCCTCCAGGGAGAGGGTGCTACCCAATATTCACAAGGCCCAACTGCATATTTTCTTTTACAGAGGAAACCATCGAAAATAAATATACAAAATGAGGAAACACGAACACCTTCACCCATAATTACTTATCAACAAACATATCATAATAATATCCCCTTCACTCCAGGACCATACAACCACACAATTCAAACATAACAAAATGTCGAATGCTACTACCAGTTTGAAACATTTTAATGCCAACTAGAAGAAACCCAATTCAACATGTGAGTTATACGACCAACATTCCCACAGTAAATCCATTAAATCTTCAAAAAACAAACACATTCCACATGAAAAATACAAGAGCCAACACAATAATTTTATCTGGAGTAGATATGACCATTATGAATGGAGAGATAAGAGTCAACTTACCTGTGAGAAGAGTACTAGAAAGCTTAAAAGCACAACTATTTTTTCACCAACGACCGAGCAAACTGAGGAACTGCTAACCAGAGAAGTAAATGAATGCGAGGAGAAGTGAAGGTGGTAGCTTTGAGATAGGGTAAGAATGAGGTGCAACAAATGCACATCGCTTCCCTTATTTTTCATTCAATTCCATCAACCAAAGACAAAAATGGGGCTCTTCCAATTTCCAAAAACATGTATTCCAAACACCATCGTATATCTAAATGCATATAACATAAAGTGTCATTTCCAAATAGCTGAATTGGCCTCTCCATATCCCATTTAACACTTAGCATCAAAATAATATGTCCCACATTCCTTGATAGTGTTACATCATATCTAACATAATGAGTATTTTCACATGCATGCAAATAGACCATGAGTGGTGTATTATGGATATTTGAAACAATATATCAAAACCTAAGGGTAGCAAGAGTGGACTGATATGTGTGATAAACATTTCTTTTTATTCTGAAATCAAATTGCTAGCACCCTTATCATCCATTAGTCGCACATGTAAATAGGTTAGGATTTGCACTTTTATTTTTCAAAACTATGAATCTCTTTTAGTAATGTAATTAGGAGTACAACTAAGAAGAGCACTTTCGATCATTTATTTTATCAAGGGGTCCCACCTATCTATTATTATTATTATTATATATATATATATATATATAAGTAATAATGAATTGAAGGAACTTTATGTTGATCTTTTTTTAGGCATCAACATAGCTAAAAGGGGCTCTCGAACTCTGGAGCTCCAGAAGAATTCACTCCAAAAAACTATCCGCTTAAATGCGCCAGAGTCTTTATCAACCGAATTCGACCATAAATTGACTTGATCAGTGGGTGTTGGTCTTTACGTTGTCCTACCACTTTGTCAAAGTTTGCGGAAGACTCAATCGGATGACGGACGGGGATCCACCTCCCTTGCATAATCTATGACTATAAATGTCTTTGGGACTTTGGGCTTTGGGGGATTTTCCACTCCACACAACAATGACCAAATCACCCAGATTTCTGAATAGTCGGAGGTCTCAGGGATCTAACGACCGTCACTTTTCCACGATCAGTGGTTTATAAACACTCTGGAACTATGGTTCTCTGGGGTTACTTCACTTCAAACAACCATGACTAGTTCTTTAATGGTCGAACATCTGAATTGCCGAAAATCTTGGGGATCCACGACTAATACTTCACTAGATCTACGACTGAGGTTTAACTACAGGCTTCAGGGATTTAGGCCTCCACGCCTATCAACCACAGTTAACTGTCGACAAATCACTGAAGTGACAAAGTTCAAAGGACTTAAGGCTTAACGAATGCTCTCTTCTAATTAATCAAACGGTTGATGGGGAATTCTACTCCTCATGAGCATATCTCGTCCACCCATTCTTAAACAAAGGAATTTTACACTCCTTGAGTCCCCACTTAGAACTATACACACTCTATTTCTCTTGAGCTTCGTCCACTTGATGAAATGGACCTTGGTGCACACTTGCGTGTATCTCCTAAGCTTTGACCCTTATCATTTTATGGGCCCGTGCACTCCTTGCGCTAATTCTCATGATCTTTGGAATTTTTAAAAGTCTCATGTGCATTCCTTGTGCTCACTCTTTGTAGAATTTAACTATCCCTCCCGCGATTTTGAACTTGTAAAAGGTTCGGCCTCTGCACACCTTGCGTAGGCACTATGCACTCCTTGCACAAATACTACTATAAGGGAATCAATTGACACTTAAAACCACATTAGATAAATAATTCAATAAAACATACAACAACCATACACATGCACCAATGAAATAATGCAATATCTATTAGTTTCAGGTTAAAACAAACACGTTTCAGTCACCTCTCTGCAGTTTGAGAGTATTTATCTTCTATTTCCCCCAAAAATTTACTAACCGCATAGATTACATTCATCTATACATGAAATAATACTACTTATAACATTGACTAAGTGTGATATTAAATGATTGTTCTCATGATCATTCTAGCAGGTTAGACCCTCTTTATTCACAAACAATGGGAGTTGGAAGGATGAGATAGGTATTCAGGTTCCTTAATGAATAGAGGACGGGGAAAAATAGTGAAACTCATCATATGAACATTTTCCAACAATTTATTTATACTGCTGTAATTAAACTCTAAAGGAGTTATAATATCTAGATGTGATTTGAACATTT